>MNCI01007588.1:117276-146103 GCA_015680685.1 Gnetum montanum
CATCATAGTGAAAAGAGCATTTTCAAGAGAGTCCATGTCCTGGGTTGATGAAGTAGTGCCTCCACGAAAGTGAATTCTTGTCATGTGTTGTGTAAAATTTGTATCCAACATGTTGGAGGCTAGATGATATTGAGCTAGCCAAGAGGTGGCTGGAATCTGTCGACAGGTGGACATTGTTAAGGTCGAAGTTGTTATAGATGAAATGATTTAAGAAGGCATTGATGTAGAGGGGTGCCCTTGAAGAGGAAATGAAAGTTGAGGATGGTGTTGCACTAGATGACCATGCCAAGGTTGTGTATGCTGTTGTAATCATTGGTTTATTGCTACCACAAATCCATGTCCCGAATTAGCAACAGCAGGCACATTTTTGGTAGTAGAAATAGGCATGTTTTTGGCATCAGCAACAAGCATGTTTTTGGCAGCAGCAAAAAAGTGAGGAGAAACAACATCGTGGATGTCCATGCTGCTATTATGTTGAAACATTTCTTCCATGAAATTTACATCATGTGAATCAACCACATTTTTATCTACAACATCATAGCACTTATATGCTTTGGAATTTGCACAATATCCCACAAAAATATATGGTTGTCCCTGTTTATCTAGCTTTTGTCTTTTTTGTATTGGAATTTGAATGTAGCATGGTGAACCAAAAATTTTCAAGTGAGAGATATTGGGTGGATATCCATTCCATAATTCATATGGAGTTTTATTTTGAATTGATCTTGATGGCACCCTATTTAAAATATATATTGATGTCGCACAAGCTTCTGCCCAGAATTTATTCTCCAAACCTAACATTTGAAGTAGACACCTTGCCATTTCAACCATAGTTCTATTCTTTCTCTTAACAATACCATTTTGTTGAGGTGTGAATGATGTGGTTGTTTGATGAATAATCCCACTTTTCTTGCAAAATTCATCAAATTCAATTGATAAAAATTCACCACCACAATCTGTCCAAATTTTCTTAATTGAAGTGCCACTTTGATTTTTTACTTCCACCTTGAATTCTTTAAAAAATCCCAATGTTTGATCTTTTAATTTCATAAAATATCCCCAAGAAAATCTTGAAAGATCATCCACTATGATTAACATATATCGATTTTTACCTAGGCTCAATGTTTGCATGGGATCGCATAAATCCATATGAACTAGATCTAATTTTTCTTGAGATCTATGTTCTTTTCTAGGAAATAGTAACCTTGTAATTTTTCCTAGTTGACATATGCCACAATCATGATTATCTACAAAGAAAATTTTGGCATACCTCTTACAATTTCTCCTTTTTGCATGCGATCCATTGAGCCAAAGTTGACATGTCCTAACCGAGCATGCCATAACCATGCTATGTCTTCAATGACAGTGAGACAATGAACATCCTTTTGTATTTGTAACTTGTACATATTATTCTTGCTTATAGGGATAACTACAATAACTTTATCATTATCAACCTTAGAAATGTTACAAAAATCTTTTTCAAATTCAACATGATACCCATTACGACATAATTACCCCACACTTAATAAATTCTTTGAAAGATCTGGAACAAAATAGATATGGGAAATAACATATTTGTTATCTTGAGTTGTTGTGAAGGCAAGTGATCTAATCCTGGCAATGGTTAACTTATTCCCATTAGCTATGGTTACCTTTCCATCATATTTTTCCAAGCTTGAGAACAATTTCTTATCCCCTGTCATGTGATTGCTACACCCACTATCAACATACCAGATGTTGTTCTTGTTGCTAGCATCTGGTACCTTTGTAGAGATCAAGAGTTGATCTTCTTCCTTTTCAATATAAAATAATTTCTCACCTTTTTGTTGATCTTCATGTTCTACAATTTTTTCTTTTCCTTTCTTTTCATACTTCTTCCTTGACCAACATTCAAGAGTATTGTGGGTGTTGGTACCACAAAAATCACAATTCTTACCTTCCTTTAATTGATTTGATCTTCCACGACCACAACCTCTAGATCTAGCATGACCGCATCCATGTCCTCTAAATGATGATCCACTTGAGGATCTTTGATGTTGATTTTGATTTTTATTGGATGTCCTTTGAAATTTTGCTTGAAATGCATTTGCTGTTGGATCCTCACATTCAACAATTCTTTGCTCATATGTTCTTAAGCTTCCTACGAGCTCAACCATGG
Organism: Gnetum montanum; assembly: GCA_015680685.1. Classification (NCBI taxonomy): domain Eukaryota; kingdom Viridiplantae; phylum Streptophyta; class Gnetopsida; order Gnetales; family Gnetaceae; genus Gnetum; species Gnetum montanum. Next base: position 119,435 of record MNCI01007588.1, read on the forward strand.
TCATCTTATCAAGATCTCTTACTTCTTCAATAGCCATGACGATGGGATCATATCGTCTAGTTACACTTTGAAGCATCTTTTCAGCAGCACACCTTTCCTCAAGTGTTTCTCCACAAGATTCAAGTCCATTTCAAACTTGTTAAAATTGGCTGATGTATTGATCAATACTCTCTAAATCTAGCATGTGCAAAGATTCAAAATATTTTCTTAAAACTTGTAACTTAACAACACAAACTTTTAATGATCCCTTGTATGCAATCTCTAGTGCATACCATGTAGCTTTGCTAGTTTGATGCATAACAATTTTGGGAAAGATTGTTAGATCTAACCCAAATTGAATGATGAATAATGCTTTTGCATCTTTCTTACGAAGCTCCTTAAATTCATTCTTTTCATCTTCCTTCAAGGCTTGAAATGTTTCTTGATCAACATCTTGGAATCCATTTTCAACAAGATCCTAAAGATCTTGTGAGATCAAGAATGTCTTCATCTTGATTGCCCAATATTCATAATTCTCTCCGTTAAAGATAGGAACTTGGAGAGACACGGATCCATGATTTTGGGCCATCCTAGAGAGATTTGTTATCAAGAATCTGAGCTAACCAACTCCTATGCCAAATGAAGAGTCTAAAGGACCCTAGATCTACGAACTAAGCTTAAAGGAAATAAATAAATTTGTTAGAACAAGAACACTCTTGTTAAACTTTCTAACTTCTATATGTCTTTTGTATTATTTCTTTTCTATTATGAATGAATATGTGCTGCTACAATTATATAGGCCTTGATCTCCCAAGAATAGATTTGGAGAGATAAGTATGAATCTTGGAAATCATGGGGATGATCCTTATCATCATATTTAAGGATCTTCTTAATATGGGATGCCCTAAACATGGATTGGATAAGAATTATATGAATAGAATCTCATCTTTAAAATAGATTTATGATCCTTATCATCATATTTAAGAATCTTCTTAATATGGGATGTCTTAAACGTGGATTAGATAAGAATTACATGAATAAGATCTCATCTTATTTAAAATAGATTAATGGATGAGATCTATCTGATTCTATTGTGGAACATCTAGTTATCATATTCCACATGGTTCCCATTTTTTAAAACAATGATGAGAATTCAAAGCATATCCCTTAGACAAAATAAATGAGCTACAAACAATGGTTATGGGACTAGAAAGACATGTTACCCATGCCTAAAGGTCCCCTCTAACTAAGGCCCTTTCTCACTTTTTGCTTCTCTTTTCTTCTTAAATAAGGAGCAATGGTTGTTCTGTGGAAGCACTCTTATGTCTCAAGGGGATGGACTAGTCTTAGAGTGGCAATGTAAAGTCACTAAATGTGGTTGGTTTTGGTATGGACTAAGGATGAATTTTATCAGGTCACTTAACCATAAAATTCATAAGGGACTTCCTGTGACCTTAATCAGGAACTCCATTCCACTTTCTCTCTCATTCATCGATGCTTTCGATGCCTAACGTCACTACCGATGTTCATGTTCTTGTTCGATGTCTTAGTTTGATGTGTCAACATTCTTAAGTAGTTTCTTCTAAGTTTTTGTACTTAACTTTCCATAACCATTAATCATCCATGGGGCTAATGGACTCCATGGTTTGAGGTTATGCAACAAAGGGCATGGGCCTGCTTTGGGAAGGATCCACTTGCATACCTTTTGGTTGGGTTGGTTAAGTTCTTTATCCTTAGACATTCTCACAATCAAATCCTTTTACATGCCCCATCTATGACATCCAATTGTGTGTATCTTCACAATGTTTTTCAATGAAATCCTCTTTTCTGTTATTGTGAATTCTTTCAACCTCTTCAAGCATTTCATTGCATTTAGGCTTTTCAGAATTTAATAATGGATAATTTATCCATTTCACCTTATTTTTTAGTCTTCCTACTAACACTATTAAAGGAATCAATCCACCATAATCACAACCTAACAAGGTGTAACTACCGACGAGACAAGGTATCTTAAGGCTAGATGTTTCACATTGCATACTAATCCATAATCTTGTTGTGATTACAGTGGGAAAAATGGACTAGAAGTAGGACTATCTTCATCAAAGAAGAAGCAGTAGCACCATGTGACTAGGACCCTTCATGATCATTGAATCTTCTTCCTTGCTCTTCAACTACCTTAGGAGTCAAATGTAAATTTTGGCCAAGGTGTTCAATCCTATTGTCATGAACACCCAATTTTGTAAAAGATTGTAAATCTATACACTTGGGCACTTAGAATCTATTTGTTTCATTTGAATTAGTTTGCATGTCAGTTAATAATCCCATACCTTCCCAATATTTTGTAACAGACTTGTTCCTCCTTTTGTTCACTCGAGGACAAGTTTTCATTTAGCCATGGGGCTATGATGAAGTGTATTTTTATTAGCCATGATATCGAATACTTGATATCGGGGGCCAAGAAGTGATGTTGAATATTCGATATCATGGGATGTGTGCCAACCTATAAATATAGCACTTGGGTGCATGGTTTGGGAATACATTTTTATCATAGCATAGTAGAGCTCTTGCAATTTCTTTTCTCTAGAGTTAAAATATTTTCCAAAGTTCCTATAGTAGGATTCATTGAGTGTAGGAATCTTTATTCAAGCACTATTGTACCTAAGCATGGTAGTGTGTGCTACAATAAAGATGAGTTTTTGATAAACCTTGCAGCACCTTGGCTAGATTCATTATTTTATTTATGCATTTAATGTTGTATGCAATTTCATTTAATAATTCCAAGTAATTAAGCTAAAGTAAGCTAAGATAAGTTAGCTAAGTTAAATAGCAATTAATTAAGCACATAAGTACAACCACTTTGGGCATGCACATGATTCTTAGTAATCCTAGTAACACTTAAATGTTTAGTAACCCAATAGTGTTATACATGTTTAGGATGTGCATTGAACATGGGACCAGATGCTTATGTTAGGATAGTTAGTTATTAATTAGTAATTAGATTAGTTAAATTAGTTTATAAATTGAGTTCCAACTTGTTATTAATCATAGATAAATAAAATATAAAATAATAAAAATCATGTGCCTCAATTACACTTAACCATACAAGTAAGTTCCACAAGCATAGTTGAGAAGACAACAATCGTCACAATTAGATTTCACATCCTAGAACTAATGTGCTTAGGAACTTAAGGTCTACAGAATTTGACCAGACACACATGAATACTTGTGATCCATATGGTTGAGTGTAAGGGTACTTGTTGCTCATCAATGCTCAAACAGTTGCTTTACCCTCAAGGTAACCATAGGCAAGCCTTCCAACACACGTACTATCCCAATGGAGCCTATCCATAGCCACAGGAGTAATATCATCAATAGTGGAAACTATCCCAATTATGGGCCATGCTACCACCATGCCAACAATACCCATATCAGTAACCAAATCCATATGGATACTATGTGCAATGCCTAATCTCTCCAAGAAATGTAGCCATTCAAGCTTCACAACATTATCCAACTAAATACCATAGACTGACATCACCAAGAATAGACTAGAACTCATACATGCATCCATAAGTAGCTAGTTCCTCAAATCAACATCCCAATCCCTTATCACTACTGCCACCTCCTGTAATGTAGGGGGAATTGCCATCCAACCCACAACATAAAAGTGCAACCAGGGTGATGAACATGCAAGAGGAAGTGATCACACACAAACAATAATCTAGGAAATGATTGTTCTTTCAAACAAGTCCAGAAAAGGTTCGAAGGATGGGGATTACATCTACTCCTTTTCCATTCATATCTAGTCCTCCTAAAAGTCACAAGCTTCCTCCATCAACTAATGTAAACATCACAACCATCATGCTAATGCAAACCATCACTCACTAGATTAAGGTAGGACCACTTCCAAAAAACAAATAGATCCAAGAAGTCTCTTTGTGTACCTACAAGTAGCAGGGCACAAACCATGCAAGGCTATACTTAATTCTAGGTCAAGAGTAAACTTGATATCACAAGACATGTATCAAGCCTAGAATCTACCACTGTTGAAGAAGATCAATATCTAGTTAGAGCTTCTAGACTAGTTGATCACAGTTTCACTAAGATAAGTGGATGATGTAATCATCACCATGAGTGGCTGGTCCTACCCTATAGAATTTTTGGATATTCATGTAGGTAAGAATAAGGGAGAGTTCCCAATCATAATGGGAAGGACTTGGCTTAGCACCATTGATGCAAAGCTTGGTATTTGAGACTTGTCCTTGGAAATCTCTAAGGAAGATGAAGCTGCTATCATCCAAAGACAAAGAGTTCCATGCATCGCATACAATGATAATAGGTGCAATTTCATGTAAAGAATATGGGTAGCTCAATGAAAAAATATCAAAGCATGTAAGAATTATATAGAGGAAATGTGTATGCAAAAATTCATGTATGCAGTAGCCACTCAACACGAAAGCACCCAGTGGTTGGTCACATATGAATAAGTAGAATCCAACAAATACATGGAACCAACAAATCAGACTACAAGTGCCTATATATAAGACATTGACAAGTTGGAACAGCTAAGGAAAAGGCACACCTACCCACATATGAATTAGAAAGAAGAAATAGATTGGGGATAGTTAGAGATCCTAGGCACTATAAAGCCAGAACTGTTAAAACTAAAAGCCCTACAGGTAGCACTAGAATATGCTTTCCTAAATAATAAGAAGTTGGTAATAATAAATGTTAACTTGAATGAACATCAAAAGAAGTTACCAGAATTTGTCAATAAGTGGCCCATACCATTTGTGTGGTCTTACAATGAGATCATGGGAATTGATATGAGAATTTGTTAACATCAAATATATACCAATCTCATAGTGAAACCACGATGCCAACTCTAAAGAAGGCTCAATTCCAAACTAAAGTAGTCAAGAAGGAGCTAAAAAAGCTACTAAAGGTAAGATTCATCTATCCTATCGTAGATAGTGAATGGGTTAGTCCTTTAATAATCAATCCAAAGAAGAGACACAAGTGGCAAGTATGCATCAATTTTCGATTGTTGAATGTTGCTACATTAAAGGATCACTTCCCTTTTTCATTTGTTGACTAGGTCCTGGATACTATCGTAGGACATGAGTACTACAATTGTTTGGATGGATATAGTGAATAAAATCAAATCTGCATTGCATTTGAGGACCACGAGAAAACAATGTTCACTAGTTCATGGAAAACATTTGTCTACAAGTAAATGTCATTTGTTCTTTACAATGTGCCTACTACATTCTAGAGACTAGTGCTTAGTATCTTTCAAAAGTAAATTGAAAATGACATTGAAGTTTTCATGGATGATTTTTCCACATACGAGGTAGATTTTAAGTAAGAACTAGACCGATTAGAGCAGGTATTGAAGCGATGTGTAGAAACAAACCTCAAGCTCAATTGGAAGAAACGCCACCTCATGGCCCAAGATGGGATTGTATATGGGGTACTATCGAAGATTCATAGAGAATTCCTCCAAGCTTGCAAAATCATTAGTGGAACTTATGAATAAGGATGCACCTTTCAAATTGACAAAGTGTTATGAAAAGACATTTGAAACTCTAAAATAGAAACTAATTGAAACACCAATCCTTCAAGCTAATTGATCTATGCCTTTTCATATTATGATAGATGCCTTTAACTACACACTTGATGCAATATTGACACAACTAGATGATCAAAAGAGATCCTACTACATACACTGTGCTAGCAGAATAATCACCAGAGCACAACTAAACTACACCACAACAAAAAATGAGCTCATGGCCATGGTGTATGCACATGAAAAGTTCGACATTTTATGCTCAAGTATCATATTTATGTCCATACCGATCACAGTGCCATCCTTTTCTCATGAACAAGCCAATAGTTAGTCCCAAAGTGATCAAATAACTTATGATTTTTCAAGAATTCAATATTACAATGATTGACAAAAAGGGCATGGAAAACGTTGTAGCTAATCATTTTCCAAGGTTAAGATGGGATTCCCAAGATCATATAGAACCAATATCTAACCAATTCCCTAATGAGAATCTGTTGACAAAGATATGATGGCTGTAGACTTAACAGGGAAGTCATGGATAGATGAATATATGACTTATTTGACAACACAGGAGCTTCTTGTTGAGTGGAACATGATCAACAACAAATCTTACAAGATGCCCATAAAGCTCCATGTGGTGGCCACTATGTTGGGTGTAGAATGGAACTCAAGCTAATGATGCTAGGCTACTTTTGGCCTACCTTGTTTAGAGACATCCACAATTTCACATAGTCTTATGAAAGATGGCAGAAAGATGGGGGAATGACAGCTAGACATGAAGGACCACAACACTAGATACAATAACGTGAGCCATCTGATATATGGGGAAAAGATTTTATGGGACCCATGACACTAATGTAAAATAGGAAAGTGTATATAATAGTGACTATGGATTACTGCACAAAGTGGGTAGAGGTAGCAACAGTTAGAGACTATATAGCCAAGAAAACTACTAAGTTTTTCCAATAGAATGTTGTGAATAGATTTGGAGTACCAAGAATGCTCATATTAGATAATGGAACCCATTATACTAGTGCCACTTTTAAAAAGCTCATGCAATAACTTAGGGTAAATCATGAGTTAACCACAGCATACCATCCCCAAGCAAAAGTTAGTAATCATGAGATCACTAGAATATTGACTAGGATGGTTAGCAGGTTTAGAAAATATTGGAGCACTAAGTTGAATGATGCTCTATGGGCCTATAAAACAACGTGGAAACTACCCATAGGATATTCCCCATACAAGCTAGTCTATGGTAAGTTACCAACACTTCTAATTCAAGCAAAGCTTCAAACCCTAGCTACTACTCATCAACTTGATCTAGATTTAAGCCTAGCCCAAAAGGAATATCTCATGAACCTAAATATCTGAGATGAAAATAGGCTAGTAGCACTAATTCACAATGAGGTCCATAAGCATTACTTCAAAAAAAGGCATGATGCAAGGATAAGACAATTGTTAATACAACCAAGGGATAAGGTCCTTTATTATAATCACATCCATGTTCCTCAAAATGCTAAATTTTAGATGCTTTGGGAAGGACCTTACCTTATCTAAGCAATTTATACTTTAGATGCTCTACACGTCTATCACCCATCCAACCCACAGAAACTCATCCTTGTCAACATCTAGCAAGTCAAACTCTATTATGAATATCCTAATGTTCTCAAGGGACCTACCCAATTCACCCAACTGGCTTCTATTTGTTCTCTTTTCTAATTAATCAATTATGATAATAGTTATGTAGGTGTTTGTCTAGACACATAGGTACTTTCCTGAATTTTCATTTTCTTTTCATTTTTCTACTTGCTCGATACATTGTTCCCATTCTTTTATATTTTTTAATTTGTTAATAATTTTGTACTTTCTTGACATTCTTCTGATTCTTTGTTGATTTTTCATTATTTTCATTTTTTTCATTCTTAATATTTTTTACAATTTTTCATACTTTGCTTTTATTTTACTTGTACATATGTTTTGAATTGTTAATAAAACACACCAAGAATAAGGCAATATGTAGTCCAATAAGGTGAAGATTTCTCTATGTTATCAAGTCATGAGGGACTAATTATTTATATAGTGATCCCACACCATCCATCCACCCATTCTAAGTAATAAGAGGTTCTTAGCATGGCCATAATGATGTTCTTTTTCTAATAAAACTAAGAATAAACTTGTGATCATTATGCCTATATAGAAAAGTGAAGAACCAAGTGGGAATGTGAAGGGTGTGACATCAAGGGGATTTATGGAACCTCTTGGAAAACTATTGTATGTTCTATCATGTTGCTAAGGTTGTAATAATATTTTGTAGATCTAACAAAAAATGGGAGTAAGAGCACAATAAGTGTTGCCTTACCATATCACTGGAAAGACATGATACCCATGCCTGAAGGTAGTCCTTTGGTAAGGTTAACACAACTAAAAATCAAATACATGCAGAAAATAAATTTCTAGGGGTCCCACATGACTTTTCAAAAACTTCAAAAAAAAATAAATAAAAGTGCAATGAATAAACTTCTCCCTTGGACAAAACGCCAAGTGATGATACTCCTTTCAATGGTGACAATCTTATGGTTGTGAATCTGAGAGGTGAAATAATGTGATGTCACTAGATGTGGTTTGGACTTGGTTTGAATCTTGGATGGAATGGCTAATGATTACTTTAACCACTAATAAAACACAAGAATTCATTTTGCCTATGGTAAGATATCTCACATCCCAATTCTGTGCAATCCTTTCTATAATCCATCTCACCTCACTATACAATTAAACATAACTTATGGTTTTGTATAATATAGCATAATTTTCCCAACCTAGTATTACTAACATGTGTGTTTTTCTGGACACCTATGCATTACATTCAACTCCTTGAGTTCCTAAAGATACTCTAAGGTGTGGTTAAGCAAGGGCACTAAGGGCTAGAGCCTACTTTGGGGAGGATCCACTTGTGTAACGTTTGTAGTTCATACTTGGTGAATAATACCACATCATCTTGAACCTTCCAAGAACAAAAAATTTCCATAAATACTTCCTTAACATCCACTAACTCCATTTATATGCCAAAACTTCATTCCCTTCTCATCCATCTTATACATACTTAATAAACTTTTGTAGCCTGAGATTCCTTTATCATAGACTTTTGATGATTATTTTTCATAATCAAAGCATCATATCCACTCCAAGACCCTCTAGACATGCTTCATATCTTCTAGACATTTGATTTGATTCATTTTTTCCCTGAAAAATTCTAAGAAAAATTTGAAACTTTTAATGGTAATATTGTAGTTATGATATTAGAGGTCCTACAATATCATATGTACAATATATGATCTATGATATTGCACATATAAATTTAGTATATATATGTGTGGGGCCATTTTTTCTCATTCCTCATTTGCAAAGAGCTGAGTTTTTGCCATTTTTTCTTTCAGCACTCTAACACACTAACTTTTAGAGGCCATAACTTCATCCTCGTAGCTCCAATTTCCAAAATTCTTGAACCTAGTTGATCACAGAGCTTTTAATTTAGTATCTTAGCTCAATATTGCTAAAACTTGAGCCAAAAAATTCTAACACCTAGAAGATATCTTAAAGGATAAGTATAAGGAAATAATAAGAATTCTATAATTTGTTAATCAAACTAAGGCCATAAACACTTAAAAATCCTCTTAATGTACCATACCAAGTCTTTTAGGCCATAAATAAAAGCAAAACTAATAACTATAAAGGGTTATAAGGGAACTAACACCTAAGGAGATTTCTTTCTAGAAATTTTCTAACTCTGCAATCATGATAAGCTAAGAACTTGATCTAGCTAAGCGTACGGGTAAGAAAAAGAGTTATTAAAAATTGGTATAAACATTTTAATAATTTTCAAACCCTCACTGATTATAGATGGCCTCAAAAAGAGGTGCAAAAGGAGGACTTTTGCAACCAGTAAGAAAAATATTAAGAGGCGGTGGAAGAGGCCAAATGGGGAAACAAACGCCACAAGCAGAGCATGAAGAGTAAGAGGCTTAATCTTTTAGCATTCATCAACAAACTCCTATCATAGAGCACCCTGCCCAAGTAGAGGCAAAAAATCCACAAGCACTAGAACAAGGATAGCACATCACATTGTCATCAAATTGCCTTTAGGCCATCTAGGAGAAAATGATCATGTTTACAGTGATCATAGGGCTAAACTTTAGTCCATTTATGGAATTTTCTCTAGAAATGGTGAAGACACAACTCCAAGCATCACTGCTATGGCCAACAACCAAAAGTAGTGAAGAATAATACTTAGGAGAAGTGTACCAATTCTAGCATAAAAAGCAGGCCGACGCAACAGTCAAGATTAAGGAAGTCTCAATATCTTATTCTATAAAGGTGGTTGCTAAAGCCTTGAATGTATCCAATGAAGGAGCAAAGGTGGCACAGCTCTCCACTAGATCTGATACAAATGTAAGAAAACTATGGTTGTAACAAGCATATGTCAAAGATGACAAGGATTACAATGAGCTAACCCCTAAAGAGAAAATATATCTCAAAATCAACACATACCACTTGTTTCCTACTAAAAGGCTCAATTGAATTTCAATGTATGCAGCCAAAGGAAGTGCCATCCTAAGGGAAAAATTCAATGCAAACATTGTCCATCTGTCCTTCCTCGAAATTCAAAGGAAGTTCAAAGAAAATAAGGAAAGGAAGTTGATACTTCCATTCCCTTGCCTTATCAGGAAGCTATGTAGACAAGCTGAAATCCTAGGATACACTAATGACATCCCTAGTAGGGCTCAAAGTGCTTCATACATAGAGATGTTCAAACCAATGCCTCCAAAGAAAGACCAAGTAGAAAAACTAGCAAGTACTAAGGGAACTTCAGGTACCACACTTAGTGGTAGCACTCCAGCTACTGGTTAGCAATAATAGGTCAAGCTAGCAATCAAAGTAGCAACAACAATAGTAGCAATAAGCTCCACCACCACCATCACAAGATTACATGTTGTCAATGAACCATTTACAAAAAATTACCAAAACTATCAGCTAGGGAACAAGGAAAGGAGTCATCCTCTACAAAGCCATCGATCGTATAGTTTGGCCCACAACTAGAGCAACTGAAGTAAAAGCTACACAGTAGATAGGTTGTGTGAGATGTTGGTTCATAGGATTGGTGGAATTAATGAAATGAATGTGCTTAGGAGTTTGATTTGATGGTCAGATCACATGTTGGTGGAGCAATTCTATCACCATTGAAACATAAGGATTTTCATCCTCTTCATCATTATCAATGTTAACACGACATCCTCCTTTGCTTTGCTAATTTTAAAATTGATAACTCCTATTAAAGTTAATATTAGGATGACCCACTTTGTAATCCATCATAATTTTCCTTTGCTATATTTTGGCACTAGTGATAAAGTTAATTTTTAATCACCAACAATATTGTGATAACAAAACCACATCAATGATGTCATTTATATGATATCATACTCCATGCTACATCATCAATGATATGATATTTTGGAATGTATGCAACCTTGTAAATATGACACTTGGATGCATGATCCAAAAAAATTTTGATTCCATACCTTACCGAAACTCTTATAGTTTTGTTCCATAGTGTTAGCGATAAAACTGAATGCCTGCAGTGTGATGTCTAGTAGTTGAATGGAGTCTTTATTCAAACAGATTGTACTTGGGCATAGTTTTCAAATAGAAATAAAGATCAAGATTACTCCATATCATTGCAACATCCACTTAGTGTTTACTTTTTTTACTTAGAATAATGTTTCTTGCTTTCTATCTTAATGTTTTACTTTTACAAAGCACTTTACTTTTACTCATTTATAGTAAGCAAAATGAGTACAAATAATTTTAAGCACTTAATTATAATCATTTGGTAAGCCTAGTAGTATTATTGCTTGGTACACCCAGTAGCATAATGCTTGGTAACCCAGTAATAGTTATGTGAATCCCAAGGTGTGTATGGAAAATCAGGAATGAATACTTATTGCATAGGTTAGATTAGATTTACTTACTTATTATCACTTAGACTTAGCAATTACTTTATTTTTATTATGGCTACACTTAGGATCATTTCAGGCTCCACAACGTCAATTATCATACACCTCATAGTGCGCTAAACCATAGTCTTAGATTTCACTAGCTCCACGTGGGAAGCTAATGGTCTTGAACTTCAACTCAATTACTAGCATACCAACACTGTCTATCTACGATTTACGATCGGGTCATGTGTGAACACTTGTGACTTGTATGGTTGTGTGTTGGATTGCTCCAGTTCTCATCAACTAGTGAGTGCCTAAATCTTGCTCCTAATAAGTAGATATTTTGCTAGTATTATCATTTCATAATTATCTAATATCACTAGATGATTTGGATTTGGGAAGAAAGAGATTAGGTTATTAGGAGCTTCATAATCAGTCATCCTTTGTAGCTTGTTCTCAAAAAGTGCAATGTTTAGCTCCTATTTTTCACATGTAATCTTATAATCATGGACAAACATGGATGCCATGAATGCCTAAGCTTTCCTCATCTATATTATTCTATGGACCTATGAGCTTTGGAATGAGTTAGATCCTTGGCTAGACCTAGTATCAATAGAGTATCTTTTACACACACTTGGAAACAATGATCAACTACAAATGAAAAAAGAGAATAATGTATAATGAAGGTAAAAGTGTTGAAAATATGTAAAATAAGAAAATTTTTTAAAAATGCTAGAAATGTCCTATGGATTTTTAAGAAAAAAATTCATGACACTAGAAAACCTATTAGTCCTCCTTCTAGTGCCAAAAATATTTTTGTAAACATGATTTTTCATAGATCTACAAGAACAACTCTATGAATCACACATTTTAGTGTATGATCTACAATTGTAAACAATCTTTGGGATAATATATCCTTCAATGGATCGATGGTTATGAAACGAAGAGGTATGATTCTCCAATCAAATATAGACTTAATCTTTCAACCACAATATAGAATTAATAGAGGAATCGATGAATAACGAAAAACTTAATGATAAATTTAATTGAATCTAAGTGATATGGATATGATTAAAATAACTACAAAATGTAATATGAATAATAAACAAAGAATTGATATATGGGATAGGGTTGAAGTTTTCTCTTCCCAGCAAATAAAGAGTGGTTTATTTAGTTAAATGACAAAGTTTGCTTTCTACAAAGGGTCAAGAGATAATTAGAGTACAATTTATAATGGTATTGATTGGAACCAAGGATTAACAAATAGACCTAAATTTATGAGCAACAATGAAGCTCAAATGATAAATTTTGGTGTCTCACAAGTTGATAGCTGAATGGAAAGCTTGTTAGCACTATTCGAGGCTAAGTTGGAGTAAAAAAAAAAGTCATTTCTAGATGTTGTCTAGGCTATGACACTAGGTGATGTGGTTAGTAGTGACACTAATGTTGAGGTAGGTAATGTTGACACTAGGCAAGTGAAATTAATGCTAGCACTTGCATGTTCACATGAGGTGACTCGACATGATGCATTGAAGGTGCTCAAAATGGTCAAGGATCATGTAGGCAGTGCAAGTAATGCAAGTACTGGTGCTCTCGAGATCTCTCAAAATTTAACAAGGGCTCTAGAATTTCAAAAAATTGACATTAAATTCATGCTAAAACTTGGTTTTTATAGGCCATGGATTTTTCAAAATTCCTAGAGTTCAAAACTAGCAACTTGGAGTTCACATTTGGCAACTCAGAACCACATGCATGGGGCAAGGAACGCTGGTGACACTAGCTAATGCTGAGTGACATGGATGATAGCATGAGCATCACTTGTCTTCTCCTGCTTAAAGCATCACCTAGCTATAAGATGTTGTTTCAACCTTCAAAAAGTTATCGGAATTACCGAAACTGATGCCTATATTTTGGGGCATAGTGAGGATCAACTATCAAGAGCCTATTCAAGCCCAAAACACTTTTTAAAATGATGATTTTGTGGGATTTTCATAGTCTAGGGGGATGTGACAATGTCCAAGCCACACTTGTTCTAGTTACTAAAGTAATTGATGAGTGGCTAGGTACCCCTACACTCAACCATACAAATACGAGCATTCACGCACAATCCGGTTGAACTCTACAGATGGGCTAGTTGTGGTATCTAGATAGTTACACATTGATCGTTGTGCACTATCTTCCCACCTGGACTAGTATTTTCTTTGTCATGTATGGTTTAGTCCAAAGTGAGGTGTATGATGTCGTCCTAAGCTAGTGCTACTCTTAGAGGTAATGGAAAATAACTTTATTTTAAGCTAAGAGAGAGTGGGAGAAGAGAATCTAAGCTAGCCTAAGTGTGATGAGCATTCGTCTTTAATCATCCATCCACATCTTGGACCTCGTGTACTACTTCTGGGATTACCAAGTGTATATTACTTGAGCACTCCTGGATACACTATTGGGTTACCAAGTAGTCACACTTAAATGCTCGTGATTAAGTCGTACTCATTCCACGTTTAATAACAAGGATAGTGAAGGAAGGTAAAGAAATATTAATTAATAAAGAAATAAATAACAATAACAATTAAGCAATTAAAATTAAGTGAATGCTGCAATGATGAAGTAATCTCAATCTTTATTGCTGGTCATGTGCGTGTCCAAGTACGTCACACTCGAATAAAGGTTCCATACAATTACAATCATCACACTACAGGCATGCACTAGGGAAAGAGTTGAGAGGAACTAAAAATGAACAAAAAAGACTCTACTTCTACACTTACTTACTTTCTTTTCTTGTGTGCCAAAATGTTTATTTATAGACTTACATAGGAGTCATAATATCGTGTATCTGATATTGTTGGCCAGGCCATGATATTGCATACCTGATATTGTGGATCTAATATTGTGGGTCCGATATTGGAGCCTGACAAATCATGGTTCATCATACCCCCATCACTGAATGAAAACTTTTCCTCGAGTCAAACAAAATGAGAATAAGCCCAATTGATTACACAGTGGATAGGTATGGGATTATTGATTGACTAGGGATTTATTCATGTTGCAGTGGAGAGTTGAACACAAAAAAATTGGGACATGGACACAAAATTACAAAATTTATTGGAACTCATGTGGTTCCTGGTGGTGGTGGTTCCTCCATGGGTCTCTTCTTATTATCTTGTGCTCCAGGTTTGGGAAGTTGATGCCTCTGAAGAAGTGCCTAGAGCTTTTCCTCTTTAGTTCGGGGATCCTATGTCGTCCATGCTAATGTTCCAATGTTCGATGGAGTTGGCACCTCCCATGGACATGGTAGTTGTAGGAACATCTGGTTGGCCTTGACATACCAAGTTGCAAATAGCCATTGTTCCTCTTCATAGGTTCTATCTTTGTCCTTGTATTTCTAGTAATCTGTAAGCTATTGAGCCAAGTCTGCCATAACATACTTTTATCCCTAGTAGCTAGCCTTGACCACCTCTAATTTAGAATTTTCCACTTCTAATTTCTGTAGCATCTTCTTGTGCTCAGCAAATTTCGTTTCATACTTTGCGTAGGTGGTTACTACCTGCTTCTCTAGCTTTGTTCTCGAGCGTCCTGCTGTTAACATGGCTAAGTTGGCATACTACAGGTTTGCCAATTCCATGTACTCTGTAAGATCTTGTATCTGTAGGTCCTAGCTTTTGAGCTCTGCTTGGTGGACAAATGCATAGGTATTCAATATGGCCCACTAATCAGTGTTTTGAGCATTGAGAATGTTGATATGGGCCTTAGCCATATGGATTTCTTTTTCAACTACTTGCTTGTACATTCCCACCTGGTCCCTGAAGTGTTCCTTCAACTTTTCATGTCGCTTGGCCTCGTTTTGCCATGTACTTATTTCAATTACCATCTTTTGACAAATTGTGTGCACCTCCTCCATTGAAAGGGTTTGATTTTCTCTAGTCAAGCAATTTATGTCCTAGTTGACCCTGACTAATTTTTCTCGCAACTACTAAAAATTTTCTTTAAGAAGATTCTTTTGTTTTTCCACAGTGGTCAACCAAAGATTATCTGCGGCAAGCTATTTATTCTCCTCTTACAAGGCCTTGAATTCTTTGGCATGTGCATATGTCTATGCTTGTGTCTTGGAAGCATCCCAATCGACCTTCTCTTTTTCCTCCGCAACTCTTTTATTCTCTACCAATAATTTATTGGGTTGCTCCATCCTAAAAGACTCTAGTTGGTCTGCGGGGATAAATTGAGATAGATCTCACTGTGCAGCTTGTAGGGTGACGAGCTTCTCTTGGAGTCTTTCCAACTCTACCTCTACATGCTCATCCCTGATCTTTGCCATGACCAGCTTCCCTTTGGTGGAGATGAGGTCTAATTGAGTTGCTGTGACACCTTGTGGGATGTTAAACAAGGACGTCATCACTTGTCCTATCTGCAATAACCGATTGAGAACATCCTCATGCTCTACAGGAGTCATTGAGGGACCAGCCAAAGTTTGAGCATCACGTGGTCCCGTAAAGTCTACCGGTGGCACAACAAGAACATTGAATGATTCCTTGATGTGGTCTGTGACCACTTCTATAGCTCCCACTACATCTTGGTGTTGCATGACCATGACTGTGGCACCTTCACCAATTTCCAATTGCACTTGAAAGGATGTAGCGTTTCCCGAGATCTGTTGCGACCAGTGTGATCCCCCTCCTCCTGTTTAGATTAACACCTCACCCCATGCATGATCAATGGAGACTATGGATCGTACAATGTCATTGATGACCTAGAAGATATTGGCATCATCACAACTTCCCCAGCTAATCGTTTCAGCGATGGCCCTAAGATGGCTCATCGATAGTCGATAATCCTGCAACGGTGGTGGTGGTTGGTCTTGTTGGCCTATGCTAGGCCCTACTTCTTATTGTTGACTAGGCCTTGTGCTTGGAAGTTGGCTAGGCCCTGTAGTTTGACTTGTAGTGGGCCCCACCATCTGTTCTTATTCTAGCTCCAGTGTCTCACCAGCACTTTTCCTTGGGGCTGGTGGCTTCAGCAATTTAGCAAATGAAGCATTTTGGGCTCTTCTGGGGATGTCATTAGTGTAGCCTAGACTTCCAACATGCCAACATAGCTTCCTAATGAGATAGGGGAAGGGCAATGTGAACTTCCCTGACTTACGTTTCTTAAATCACCTTAGAATCTCCGTGAGATACAGATGGGATAATTTAGCATTAACCTTGCCCATCAATATAGCACTTCCTCTAGCCACATACGTGGAGATTCTATTCAATCCTTTTGTGGGGAAGATGTGATAAGTACTGATCTTTTAATAGATCCTATTCCCTAGGATCAACTCTCCATACGCTTTGTCTTCCTTTCCATATGTCCTTTTCAACCAAATTTTTTGCACATCAGCATTGGAGCGAGTGGGCAGATGAGCAACTTTTGGCCTTATATTCGAAATATTTAACACTTTTGAAATGGCTTTGGTAGAGAAATCTATAAGAAAAACTACCAATAGCAACTATGGTGCCTTCTTCTTTATTGTGCCAAAATTGGTATGTCTCTCCCAAGTACCAGGCACCACTTTTAGAGAGGATAGGCCATAATGGGAACCCTTTGAGTTAGTCCCTAGCTGCTTTAAGAGTGAACTCAGTGAAAGGTCCAAAGTTGAGTTCCACGATCACAGCTATTAATGTGGACCCTTCGTGGGTTGCCTAAACACATTCCAGGGACAATGTGAGATGTTGTCCCTGTTTAGGTGCTTCAGCGGCTCCTCTTTCAGCCTATCCCAATTGCATAGTAATAGGAGGCTCTTGATAGAGACTGAATGATTGTGCCTCTTGTTTTGTACATTCCTTAGGAGACGCCTGGCCTCTACCTCTCCTTGGTCATTTGGATGAACCTTGAGAGGGTCCTCCTTGCTGTCCACATTTAGGGGGCCATCTGCAATCACATAGGGCTGACTATTAGTAAAGTTATTTACAAAATGTGACTTATACCCTTACTTCTTGTCTTTAATGAATTTTTTTTTTGTTTCATGCGATCCAAAGTTAGGAAACTTTATGAAAATGTCCCCTAAAATTTTTGATATTAAGCCCAATTTGATTAGATGGCTCCAAAAATTAATTCTCATGATATGAGTGAAGAGAGAAAATTGATTTGGCAATGTGTTTAATAGTTTCTACGGTCATTTACCCTTTATGATATCCTTTGGGCAATGATAAATTTTGGAAAATTTACACGTGACTTGGAGCATACCCTTCCCCCATGACTAAGCTGAACACTCCGGGTTCAGATAGGTTCAATTGGAATGGTAATTAGAGCATTAACGAGCAAGTTATGGAGGTTTCAACGATAGGTGTGCAAGCTAGCAAGTTTGTAGAAGAAAATTTGAACAACTCCTCTCACATGAATAGTGGAAAATGATGTTGACATGTGTGGGGGGGTTCCATATATATAGTTCTTATCGATGCGATATCGTGTACCTGATAGCTCGGACCCGATATCGGGTACCTAATATCACAGCCTATTGGAAATAGGGTACTTGGTAAAATTAATGAATTTCTAAATTTCCAAGGCCAAAAATGAAGGATTGGAGGTTAATTGGAAAGGTGCAGGGTAACATTGAATAAACTAGAAGGCACAAAAGGTATAATGGGGTAGAATCCAATAATGAAATTCATGAATAGAATGAGGAAAAAGGACATGTGATGGTGCGTAGGAACGTTTGAACTTAGAAGGATGATAAAGGAAAGAATAATGTTAGCAATCCAGTACTTGGAGGGTATAAAATGATGTGATGGTAATGTGCAATGAGTGTAAATTACAAAGGTTATGCAAGTGGGTCCTCCCCAAAGCAAGTTCCTACCTATGATGCCCTTACGTGACCACCCTGAAAATGTCCATAGGCACTAGAAGGGTGAAATGTAATCCACACCAATACCATAAACACACACATGTAGATACCACCATAATGAGGTATGAATTCTATGTGATACAAGACACGAGTCACAAATTCATGAACAACGAGATGAGGCAAATCGTAGAAGGGATTGTAGAGATTGGGTCATGAGGTAATTGACCCAGGGCACAATGAATCTTGAGTGACATCACATTATTTTATCCCATGATGGACAACCATAAGAGTACCATGATGACAAGGTGTACAATCACTTGGCATTTTTTTCAAGAGAGGAGTGATTCAGAATTTCTTTGCAACACTTTGATCTTGATCTTTTTTTTTCTTTTTGTGTGGCCGCTTTCGCACATTCTTCTTGCTCTTTTTTTTTCTTTTTCTCATTTTTTTTGAATGTTTAATCCAGAGAAGCCACCTACCTTCAGGCATGGGTGCATGTCTTTCCAGTGGGACCCCCTAGAATAGCATTGGGTTTCTCGAGTGAGTGTCTTTATTACGCTTACTCCCATTTTTCGTTAGATCTACAAGGATCTTAGTACACCCAGGCTGCATGGTAACTCCTACAGATGTCACCAAAGAGAATCCACAAGTCCCCTTCATGTCACACCTTGACCATTCCCTCTTGGTCCATCCTTCTTCGCTTTGGGTATAATGAGCACAAAATTACTTTAAGTTTTAAAGATGTCAAGAATATCATTGTACCCAGAGTAGAACCTCTTATTAATAGAATGGTTGGATGGATGTGATAGGTCCAAATAATTAGTTACTTGAGACTTGATAGTAAAGAACAACATCTTAACCAATGAGTTACATGAGTGTTTTATTCATAGATGAGATTACCCATAAAAAATAAAAAGATAAAACAATAAATAAAAAGATCAACTAACCAATAAAAAGATAAAATAACAAATTGAAAAATGAAAAACTGAAAAACAAAAAATTATAAAATTAAAGAAAAGAAAAAACATTTATTAATTCTGTTTATTAGAATGGGGGATATCCCCAATAACTAAACTTTTAATCATGGCGAGAATTAATAAATGGAAGGGTTGGATCCATGCATTTTAGAAATATTGGGACCTAGTCATATCCAAACCACTAGGTGTCTTTTGATGTGGTGGTTGGAATGTACCCAAAGTGGGGTTCACACACTTGATTAATGTTGACATAGTAGGGCAAGTTATAAGATGTGGTTAATTGATACGGGGTTGACCCACTATGGCACACTTAACTGTAAGATGGTATGCAAGGATCGATATGTCTCCCTACATGGCTATATTCATTGGGCCATATGGTTGTTGGAGTATTGATTGGTGGCCCTGATAAGGTAACATGAGGCATTGTATTTGAGGAGAAAGATGCACCACAGTGTTGAACTTGTGCTGAGTTGGAGGATGCAGTGGTCTCAGAACTATGCTATCCCTTTCTACAATCATGTCTAAAAAAAGGACGCCTTCGATGTTGTGGAGGATTCCCACTACGGTTGACAATAGCAGCATAAGTAATGTTCATGCGTCAATGCTGTGGTGCAAATCCTTCGAGTACAATTGGTGCCGATGTAGAAGGAGGTGAAGGGTGAGAATATTGAAATTGAGGAGAAGTGCAAAGAACATGAGGTGGTAATCTTGTGGGAGAGGACATGGGTTGATAGTACTTAGGAGAATGATAACGATGTGGTGAAATACAGGATGTTGACCCAGTTGGGGAAATAGGATGATGAACCTAATAAGCGCTTGGGTTCGGATGATATGAAGGGTGTGACCAGTTTGGGGGTGGTCTCCCCCATGACTAGGATTTTTGCCACTATGACTGAACACAGTATTTTTGTATGAACTCTGGATGTAACATTCTTCCCCAACGCTTAAGTAAATGTGACAAGATTGGGCATTGACCTTTGGGGTGATCGTATAGGGAAATGTTACATTGATATGTATGATTAGTAGTTGAGTTCTTATTCTCTTCAACCCTTCTTTCTGATTGTCCAAGGGTGTTCTATCCTGCCTCTTGGTTCGTTATGGTTTTACCTCTAATAATGTTGGCATATTCTCCACATTTTTCATGTATCCATTCCATCATCTTATTGATCTTTGCCTCAATTTCATCGAGTGATTGTTGTATTGGCAAAGATGATTCCACCTCCTTGAGGTGAGTTGATTTCTACTCTTCATGATCATGGACCTTTGCTAATTCAAGATTTTGGTCCCATTGAGAGCTTTCAACATTCTCCCATTTAGCTAACTCTCCTTCTTCTTTTACTACCCACTTAATAAGCTCTTGGAATTGGTGGGCTTGTAGCTCGTATAGTTGACCTCGAGCATACATCCATAAGGTCTCCCTTATTTCATTACGAAGCCCATCTATGATGTGGTACATTAGCCTTTCTTAGAGAATCCATGGCCTGGGTATTTGTTTAACAAAGAGTAATATCTTTCTAAGGCCATGTCCAAGGGTTCATGTTGTGCTTGTTTCCACTCTTGGATTTGTCTCCTCAAGGATGACACTCTTGCATAGGTTTGATATCTTTCATTGAAGAGGTCTACCATTGTTGGCCAACGTCAAATTGATTTTTGTCTTAAGGACCTGTACCATACTTTTGCTTGGCCAACGAGTGTCATAGGAAAGAGCTTAAGTTTTTGCTATCCATTATCAATATTGTTCCATATACAGGCATCATGGAAGGCTTGTAAATGATGTTGCAAATCTAAATCATAGCCTCCTGAAAATTTGGGAAAGTTGTTTAAATCAAACCTGGGTAGATGGCTTTCCTTACGATGCTTGCAGGATATTCGAACAGCTTCTTGTATATGCATTAGGCTCTTAGTGGCCAACAGGGGTTCATCGTCACTAGGTAAGTTATGAATTTATGAGTTGGGACGATGTTGTCTTTGTTTATGTGCATAGGAGACCTCTACATTAGATTGAGTACTCTAAACTTCGTCTTCATCATCATATAATTTGTTGGTTCTCTAATGAACTGCCTTACTAGTTGTTGCATTATCATAGTCTTGTGAGAGAGACATTGTTGTGAGTTTGTGTGTGACTTATTTACAATTACTTCTTTTTGAAAGATATATGGTCAAGGCTTTGTTACAGTGATCTTGGATGATGTAACTAATCTAAATAACTAGCACCGTCCCCAACAATGGCGCCAATGATGAGTGGCTAGGTATCCCTACACTCAACCATACAAATACGAGTGTTCACACACGATCCAATCGAACTTCGTAGACGAGCTAGTTGTGGTATCCAAATAGTTACACGTTGATCGCCATTCGCTGTCTTCCCACCTAGACTAGTATTTGCTTTGTCACATATGGTTTAGTCCAGAGTGAGGTGTATGATGTGGTCCTAAGCTAGTGCTACTCGTAGAGGCAATGGAAAATAACTTTGTTTTAAGCCAAGAGGGAGTGGAAGAATAGAATCTAAGCTAGCCTAAGTGTGATGAGCATTCGTCTTTAATCATCCATCCACATCTTGGACCTCGTGTACTACTAGGATTACCAAGCGTATATTACTTGAGCGCTTCTAAATACGCTACTGGGTTACCAAATAGTCACACTTAAATGCTTGTGATTAACTCGTATTCATTTTGCATTTAATAACAGGGATAATGAAAGAAGGTAAAGAAATATTAATTAAGAAAGCAATAAATAACAATAATAATTAAGTAATTAAAACTAAGTGATTGCTGCAATGATGAAGTAATCTCGATCTTTATTGCCGGTCATGTGCGTGTCCAAGTACGTCACACTCAAATAAAGGTTCTGTACAATTACAATCATCACACTGTGAGCATGCACTACGGAAAGAGTTGAGAGGAACTTAAAATGAACAAAAAAGACTCTACTTCTACACTTTCTTTCTTTCTTTTCCTGTGCACCCAAATGTGTATTTATAGGCTTACACAGGAGTCATGATATCGTGTATCTGATATCGTTAGCCAGGCCGCAATATTGCATACTCGATATCATGCATCCGATATCACGGGTCCAATATTGAAGCCTGACAAATCATGGTTCATCAGTAACAAAAAGTGGATACAATGGCCATCACCTAAATTAATGAACAGTAATTCATTGTGCATGTCTTCTAACGCATGGATGATACATCCAAATTTTGTTTATTTAATCACATTCTTTGTCTATTTGGTTTTCTCTGTTTTTGACTCACCAAATAACTAACTTTGATTCCATCCTTTGTCTATTTTGTCTATGATATGTTAGACATGTTTTATATTTGCATTAGTATAATTTTAGCTTAATGTTTCCTTGCAAGGCACTGTTATGAGATATGCTATTTTATTTTCCCTTGCAACATGCAAAAATTATAACACATGCTATTTTAGGCCATGGAACTATACCTAGTGGCACTTGTTACTTTTCTTATATTTCTTACGGGTAATAATTTTCATCAGGTAACACCAATCCATCTGACAACTAACGTGTAAAACGCTAACACGTGCTATTTTGGACTATAGAACTGTACCTCGTGGCATTTATTACTTTCTTTGTATTTCTTAGCTGGTAATAATTTTCATAAAGTAACAGCAACCCCTTAGACGAGTTTGCTATACTATTTTTCGATAGATATTTTCATATGTTTATAGATGACGTAGGATTATAGATAGCGTAGGATAGCGATGGAGAGCAACTTGTTGAATAAAGGGATAAGCAGCTTGTGGACGCGGGACAGACACGTACAGGTCCTGAAGAGGCTCCTAGACTACAAGCACCATACCTTCTGCAAGTGTTTTGAAAGTCGGAGTGGCAGCAGTTTAGGGCTTGATGCTGATCATGGGAGACTGATTGGTGATTACTGAGTGGTCAGGTCATCTGGTGAAAGCAAAAATTAGAATCAACGTAATAACTGCATATAAAAATTTAAAATATCCATGCCTCACTTTGAATCTTTTTTTTCTTCCTTACTTTCCTAATCTTGGTTTTTCTGCTCTAACATTCGAACCAAGATTTGCTGATTGAACCTTAGTATAATGGTGCACCATTGATTCTTTAATCTGGGTAATAGAAAAAACAATTGAAGCACATGAGCATTCGGATTTCTAAACACTGCATTCTTTGTGCACCCCAGGTTCAAAATAATGAAGGAACAATTGATAAAAATCTTAGCATATTTGTGAATCCTGCAATTACAATCATTTTTCCGAACTACGTAGAGTAACCATTGCGCAAGATCATCTAGACAGTCCTTGTGGTTAAAAATAACTGTTTTCACCCAACTCATCTTCACAGGATTTATAATATGGGGTTCTGGAGACTTGAAAGAAACAAACACATCAAGATATCAAAAGGGAACCTGCTCACCTAATTCTTGTCCTGCCATTCCTTCTCTGAGTACTGTTTCAAAAAACTCTTCCAATGTATCCTTGCCATAGCTGGGAGTTGCATTTGCATCATATTTGCCTGTCTCAGGATCCCAAACCAACATACTTTCTGTTGCATAGTACCTTCCAATCTTGCCATACTCTGCAGCATCCTCCAAGCCAGGGAAAATCTTTGCCAGATTATCCAAAACAACGATGGCAAAATCCATGATTCCCAGGGGCACTTTGACAAACCTGGGTTGCTTACCCAGCAACCTGAACAGGATGTAGGCCTGCTCCAGAGGAGTCAAGGCTTTTCCAGGGCCACCAATGGGCAGGATCCTGTTGATCTTATCATCGTCTGAGATGCAGTCCACAACAAAAGATGCCAGATCTCTTTCACTGATAGGCTTGCAAGCACAGAGCTTGCCATCACCAAACATGACATAGGGTTTCCCATTGTTGACCAGTTCAACCTGGCCAGCCAGGCTTTTGAAAAAGGCAGTGGGTCTCACAATACTGTATGTCATGTGGGCCTCCTCCGCCATTAATGCAGCTTCAAACTTGAGCTTGGCTCTCTGGAACGCCAGCACAGGCTTCTGGACACAGATTGCAGATAGCAGCACAAAGTGTGTGGCCCCTGCTTCTTTGCCTACGAGCATGGCATTCATGCTGGCCTCGTATTCAATCCTCCAGCTGTCCTTCACTCCGCCGCTTCGGCTGGCCAAGCAGGAAACCACCACATCCACACGAATCCCTAACTCAAGCACTGATCTTCTCAGAGACTGCACATCCGTAACTTGGCCAAAAACAACATGCGCCCCTTGTAGCTGTTGAAGGGTCTCCTGCTTTCCCGATTTGCCACGGGTTCCGCTTTTTTCCCTTGCCACTGCAATGGTGTTGTATCCCCTCTGCACCAGTTCTTTCACCACAAAATTGCCAATGTATCCGGTGGATCCGACGACCAAAACAGTTGTCTCTTGCGCTCTTTTCTTTCTGAATGACCCTAAGTTTTTCTCCTGTTCTGATACTGCGGCGTAGCAAAGATTCAGTCTCTGGGTTTTGCTCAATTTGGAAGACAAAACACAAGAATTGGATTTGATGTATGAAGCATTTCTGCAATAGCAGGAGATGAAATTTGGATTGGCAAGTGTCGTCCTCTTCCTACACTTTCTGATGGAATTGGAAGTGGGTTTGGAAAACAGATACAGGTGAGTGTCGAGCGTGAGGAGATAAGATTGACGGGAGAGCGCCATGAAGGGGTATGCAGTGAATTCCAACAGATTGGATCAGAAGCATCAGCAGCAGAGAAGCAGCAGGGAAACAACTTTCTTCCTCTGCCAGTTGTCCACACCGCCAATCACATGACTGCTCTTGGATTACAGATTTTTCGCATTTTCTGTATGATATATGCGGCAATCTACGGTTACTGAATGAACTGCCTCGGTTTTTTATTTTTTAATTAAAAAAGCACGCCCATACAAACAATGTGGTTTGGTGTTATCCATGGTTAGAGATACTGCCTACATTATTGTTCATTTAAGACAAGCATAGGTCAAGTTCATCGTTGAAAACATCGAACCTTTCGATATGTTAAGGTTCAGTTCGTATAAATTAGATGCGCAAAATGAGAATAGCGAGAATCCGCTGAAGTGAAGGTTCATGGTTTAACCTTTCCGAGTTATTTCTACCCGGGAACATAGAAATCTTAAGGGAAACTTTGTGCGAGCTCTAATGTTATATATAGGATTATCATCGGCTTCAATGCGCGTTTTGTCTAGGAAGGTCACGGTGCCAGCCCTTTAAAAGCATTGTTCAGCACTGTGTGAGAGTCCTAAGGCATCAACGAGGAAGGACGGACAAGCATAATTTAGGAGTAACCAACCTAGCAATTCATGATTACAAGCACATCGGATATGCCAGAAATAAACAAACAAGTAACTGGACCAACGAGACATGCACACACTCAAGTAACCCCAAAAGATAATTAGCATACACGCAACAATCCCTTGAAAAGCTAAAACACATTCCTACTTTAACACATCTATCCCTAAGCCCTACTTCAAAGAGAATGGTAATGGCCTAAGCTAAGGAGGCAAATCCTTCATAATAAGCCTACATATCCTAGTGACGAGGTCCACAAAACAATCAAGGCCATGTAGCTCTATTAGTAATGGTTAAGATAGCATGGAACCCATAAGGAACTTCACACTCTTATGGCCCCCTTTTTCAAAGAGAAACAACCTTCAATCTACCAACAAGGCATGTTTTCCTACATCAATGCATAGGAGAGTTATTGAACAAGCAAAACCTTAACTTCTTCAATTAGCTATGTCTAATCTCCAACCCATATCTTTAGATTTGGAACTGATTTCTCTAGAATTATTTTTCCTCATGGAGGAATCTAAAGTATTTCTAACTTCTACAAATGTAGAAACTTCTATTTCTACTAATGCAACAATTTTTGTTGATATTTAGAATGTAAATGTATAAGTTGGTGAGCATAAATTTGTGATACTTTCTTCTAGTAATGTTGTTGCAAATAAAATTTCTGATTTGTTCCTCTTGATGATATATATGAGTCATTAGTTATCAATTTTGCATCACAATATGTGTTCATTCCAACTTTGGATTATCTGCCATCATAATTGATGAGTGGCGAGGTACCCCTACACTCAACCATACGAATACGAGCGTAGCATGCACAATCCGGTCGAACTCCGCAGACTAAGTGCCTACACACCCCATGGAACACTTAGGGTTAATCATTCATTGTCTTCCCAGACTTACTTGTAGTTGTCACGGTGTATGGTTAAGTAAGTCCGAGGTATATGATTTTTATAGTCTTTTATGTTTTATGTCTCCTATGCTATTGAGGTGAAGGGTTGAGAAACTAATTACTAACTCTAACTAATGAACTAAGTCTAAATTACCTAG
>MNCI01007588.1:148071-178128 GCA_015680685.1 Gnetum montanum
GTGACTTAAAGGTAAAAACCAAACATTAGCAATCAACATGAAAATAGTTCATACCATCACGAAGAACACTTATTGGGTAACAAACTTACAGGGTGGATAACACACGCACACAAAAAAAATGGAAAAGTATAACGATGTTGTAAAACAAAAACAAGAAGAGTTAAAGAAAGTTGTAAAACAAAAACGTGTAAGAAAAAAATGTGTAAAAAAAATGTGTAAGACAAAAACTTGTAAAACAAAAATGTGTAAAACAAAAACATGTAAAACAAAAACTTAAAAAGAATTAAGGGCCCCATATGGTTAGCATAGGTGGCCATCTCCCCCATGACTGAGTGGAAAGGGAGAGATCCAAAATAATGAACGTCTATTTGAATTTCATAGAAGTGCCCAACTCCTCCTAATTGATGTTCTTAGATTAAGGGGTGGAAGTTGGTAATGCTCATATTCCAATGTGTCTATGCCTTCGTTGTTGGCATGGTTTGTCTCCTCAGTTCGTTTCATGCATATTTTTTTGCTCTTTCGAGTAGTTTTCAACCACGGGGCGTCTACTACTTGTTAAGTGGTTGCTACATATAGACATCTTTGTTTCAAAATTTCAAGGGCACACTTGTTACATGGAGGCATTTCCTCCATGTCATCACCTGATGAATCATTGTATGTGATGCATGGAACTTTCCTCCTCTCAATCTTTCCATAAATGTTTATCTTAGAAATTTCCAAGGAAAGATCATGAATCCCTAGGTACACATCTACTGTACTTAGCCATGACCTTCCCATTATAATTGGGAAGTCCCTGTTGTTTCTGTTAACTTCTATCACCAGGAAGTCAGCTGGGTAGGACCAACCGCACACAGTGGTAACAATGTCCTTCACCAATCCCAAGGGAATGGTGATGGACTGGTCTGCCAGCTCTAGTTGGATATTGCTCTTCTTAAGCCGGGGCAGGTTTTAGGCTTAATACATCTCTCATGGTATTAAATTGACTCCAGAACCTGAGTCAAGAAGAGCCTTATGTGGTTCATTCTCGACGATTTGTAAATAGATCAAGGGGCTTCTAGGATCAGTTAGTTTCCTAGGAAGGTGGCCTACCTTGATCCAGTCGGTTATGGTATACATTAACATAACCGTATGCGTTAAGCTCTGTTGAACATAAGGGGGCTTTGAAGTGTTAGATGGTGGAGGAGTGTACCTAGACTCAACAGCTTGTTGCGAGAGCTTGTCTGCTCTTTTAGTTCTGAAGAAAGGTCTTCTCTTTTTACAGTTGTCAGAACTAGCAGCGGGTTGAATGTTTACTACTCTCATAGGGTGGCATTGCTATGGTTGAGTGGGGATTTCCCCTTGCATTTTTGAAGCAGGTTGTATGGGAACTATATGTGGAAGAGGTGCGGATGGAGTTGGAGCATGGTGTATATGTGGGATGTCTCCCAGAGGAGAAGGAGTCCTCCTAAAGTACTTCCGAACTTGGTAGTGACATTGGGGAGTTGTGTGACTCATAAAGTCACTTGGAGAAACTGACTGCTGCACATAATAGCCATAAGGATAAGGTTGCTGGTAAGGGTATTGTTGTTTCGGCGATGGCATCCCCCATGACTATGGGTATCGCCACTGTTGATGTTGTCCGATGGGTTGTGGTGGAGTTCCACTTAGATAGTATGTTAACGGTTGGTGGAACTTCCTTGGGTTACCTTAGGGATAAGGTAACCTTTGGGGTGTTTGTCATTGGTTGAGTCTTGGGTTAAGTGCATACACCCCAGACTCCTGTAGATGTGAGATGATTGGACAACATCCCTTAGGATGGTCATAGTGGCAGATCTCACATCCACTGTCATCGTCTATGTCTAAATCCACAACTTCATCGAAGATAGTAATTTTCCCCTTACCCTTGTTATGTGCAAGGCTTGAATTTCTCTGCTTTGTCTTATCTTTGTCACTACTTCATTCCTCCATAGACTCTTCTAAGATTTTCAAGACACTTTTAAGTCTGGAGTCTAAGGAATCCCACAATTGATCCATCTTAGCCGATACTTCTGTTGTTAATTTTTGAATCAGCAAGGTTTTTCTGTTCATCAACTCTTCGAGTGGTGACTCATCCTCTTCATCACAAAATTTCACTCCCTTCTTCTGAAGGGAGGGATCACGGTTGTATTCTTCCACACTCTCTCTTTTTCGTAGCTCACCTTCTTCTTTTGCTACTTGTTCCAACAAGTGATGAACTTCATGGGCTCTAAATTCTGATAGTTACCCTTGGGCATAAGTCCCAAGGGTTCTTCTAGTCTCATGTCTTAGCCCATCTATGATGTGGCAAAGTTGATCCCGCTGAGCGTCTCCATGGCCCAAGCAACGATGTAACAATGTGTAGTAGCGGGCCATGGCAGCATCCAAGGGTTTGTGATTACCTTGCTTTCATCCTTGGATCTGCTTACACAAGTTGGACACTCTGGAGTACGTCTAATACTTATCGTTGAAGAGTTCTAACATCATACTCCATCTCTTGATAGTTTCCAATTCTAAGGATTGGTACCAACTCTCTACTTCTTTGGAAACAACTTAAGTTTTTGCCACTTGTTCTCTATGTTTTGCAAGGCGCAGGCATCGTGGAATGCCTGTAAATGATGCTGTGGATCAGCATTGTATCCCCCCTCAAAGCATGGGATATTGTTCATGTCTAAATGCTTGATCCGACTATCTTTTAAATACCTTGTGGGAATTCTAACAACCTCCGTTATGTCAAGCATACTTTAGGTTGCAAGTAGGGGTTCGTCATGATCATCTCTTTCATGATGCCTATGATGTCTTCATTGTTCCCTACTTTCCCTTCGTTCATGCCCTTGTCCTCTCTCTCGACTCTCTTGTTGAGGTCTTTCATTTTTCTTACCTTTATCCTCTCCATTATGCTTCTTATGATTGTGCCCTAATGTGGAAGGAGAGGGTGAATGATGTGAAGAAGGGGAAGAAGAAGGAGAACCATCACCATGGCGATGTTTCCTACCTTCTCTTCTGCTACTCCGGCCCTAATCGTGATGACGATCTAAGTGCCCGTCCTTATTATGAGTTGTTGTTCCCTCTGTGAATAGTTGGTGTTCACGGGGATCAGAGCCAGTGTTATGTATCATTGAGCATAGGTTCTGATACCCCACCTCCTCACCATCATTAGGAGGGGGAACATCTTTTGATAGCGAACCCATTATGAGTGGTTCACCATCTCTTATTTCGCTAAGGATGTGCAGGACCTCTTTGCCCTTCAATAGTGTATGTTGGCTCTTCTACCTTGAGTCCCTCATATGTTGTAAAGCTGTGGGATGATAATCCCTCATGTCAAAATCACCCATAACATATTCAGCATAAAATTCTATCATGCTGACCTGTGCCAAAGCATGGAGAAGCATGTTAGGGACTGCCTGATCTAGAGGTAATACTATGTTACCATGTAGATCCCTCCAGCGTAGTAGTTCGTCTTGATGGAGGATAAAGGTAAATTCTAGACTTATTTTCTCAACAACCCAGGTTTTAATATAATTTCCTATTACGTGAAATTGCCCAATCTTCTACTTATTTTCTTATTTTTGGAGAGGGAAATTGTGAGCACCCTGGGTCCTATTATTTTCGAGCATTGTATGATGATTAATGGAACTCAAATTCACCATTATTATATTGAATTGGACATCGCTCTTCGGAAGACCTCATTAACCCTTGCTGCAAGTGGAAAACTCTTCACCCAAAAAGTGGACTATTTTTACCTTCCAAACTTGTGTAGCTATTTTCATAGGGCCAAGCATCATATATCGAAGTGCCCCATCCTAGTCAGGAAAAAAAACCTGTAGCATCTCAGAAAACCCATTCCCCAGTCACACCATTACGCCCACCCTCAGTATCCTTTAAATTCAACTCTCCTTTCCCAATAGCTCCACAATCCTCCTCTCAGTCTAGACCCTCCAAGCCACAAAAACAATAATCAAGTACTCACACCTCCACCCATGTCATCCCCTCTAAGGTAGTCACGGACTCAATCTCAGTGGATGAGTTTGTGATGGGCAGTGGAAGGAAATAAGTTAAAGCTTCCTTTAGTTCTATTCCTCCCTCAAGCTCCTCTCCACTAAACACTTCCATGTTTCCTATCTCCACCAACAACTCCTTTTCCCTCCTATCAAGAACAATGGAAGTTTATACTTTGACTTCCGAACCTTCCGTTGACCTCTTACCCAAATTGCCCCTTGTTTCTCCATGAACCTCCTTTCATGGAACGTTCTAGGCCTTACTGGTAGGCTTCGACAGAAGAGAGCAGGAAACTTTATTTCTAGTCTTAATATAACCTTCGATTTCGTTCTCCTTCAAGAAATTAAGGTTTCAGTCGACCTTTTATCCTTTTCCGCCCATTGGTTTCTTCCTCACTCTTCAATCCTAGCAACGTCCCATGCGAGTGGGAAAGAAGACGCAGCCATTCTCCTTTCGCCCTACTGGAAAACTAAAATCCTTCACATTGGTTCCGATTCTAGACATAGAGTTTCCTAAGCCACCTTCTCTTCCTTGCATGGCCCATTTGGTATTTGCTCGATTTATGCCCCAAATGACTTCGCAGAACAGGCTCTCCTTTTACAAGAACTTGCAAATTCTCTTCCCCCAGTGCCTTGGATCTTCAGAGGAGATTTTAATATGGTTGAATTCCCTCAAGATAAACTCAGAGGGGTGTTTTTTCAACTACCAAATCTTGAGTATCAAACTTGGTCCACCTTCAAGAAAAGGTTTTACCTTTTTGATGGGGTGGACACCTCTGTGGGCACTCCCCACCACAGACTTACCTAGAGCAATCTCCATCTTGGGCAAGCTTGCATCTACAGTAGGTTAGATAGGTTCTATTTCTCCATCCTTTCCTTCTGGCAAGCCCTCTCCACTACTATGGTTCATCACCATGCTAGCTTATTAGACCATCTTCCTATCTCCATATCCATCAAGATTCATGGTAGCCCTCACCAACGAAAATTCCATCTTTTCCGACTACACAACAATTGTTTTTCTTCTCCTGCAACCCAACTTATTCTATCCAACCTTTGGAATGTTGAACCTAGGCCCCTAAATTAGGTGGGTTGGATTAACTGGTGACATCGGGCTTCATGTCGAGTGCGGAACTATGCTCGTTTGTATGGTAAGGCAGTGGCTACTTGGGCCAGACAAGAATACAACAAAATTCACCTCACTATTGAACATCTCACTAATAGACTAGCACAAGATCCCTTCAACACTCTAGTTCATGAGGAGCTAGCTAGAACAAGATTAGCCTTTCAACATTGGGATATGTACCGAGCACAAAGTGCCCTAACTAAAAGTCGACTCACTTGGTTAAATATTCAAGATGACCACTGTAAGGAATTTTTTAAGTATCTCAATTATGCTTCCCCTTCACATTCTATAGACAAAATCTCTAGCGATGGTACCATACTTACTAACCACAATAGTGTCCTCTCTTTTCTCAAGAATCACTATGAAACCCTTTTTGCAGCAACCCCAATGAACATCTCTTCGTTCAAGGTTGCCACCCCCAAATATCCTCACCTTATCAACTCCACTAAGCTACAAAGTCTTTATGCTGATATCACTTTGGTGGAGCTACAAGTGGCCTGTTCTAAGTTAAGTTGGGGAAAGGCTCCTGGTTATGACGGTTTCCCTGTAGAATTTTTTCAAAATCATTGGGATTTGGTGGGAAATGATCTTCTGCAGGTCATTAACGAGGCTATCTCAACTAGTTCCCTTGGGCCCAATCTAAATCAAGGGGTAATTCATCTCCTCCCCAAGTCTAGGGATCTTGCCGATATCTCCAATTGGCGTCCCATAACTCTCCTCAATGTAGTGTATACAATTTGGGCTAAGTGCCTAGCCTTATGACTGAAAAAAATTCTTGGCCAGATCAAATCTCCCCAACAAACAAGTTTTGTTCCTAGTATATATATTTTAG
Source organism: Gnetum montanum (assembly GCA_015680685.1). Classification (NCBI taxonomy): domain Eukaryota; kingdom Viridiplantae; phylum Streptophyta; class Gnetopsida; order Gnetales; family Gnetaceae; genus Gnetum; species Gnetum montanum. The sequence continues at coordinate 154,019 of MNCI01007588.1, forward strand.
ACAATGTGGTTGCGGCATGGAAAGGTCTCAAGTGGGTCGAGGATGATGGACAAGATATTCTCCTAGTAAAACTTGATTATGCCAAGGCTTATGACAACATAAAGTGGGATTTTATCTTGCAGATCATGACCAAACTTGGTTTTGGTCCTAAGTTCCTACATATGGTGAAATGCTTATTCTCATATGCTACCACAAGAATAGCTACTACCTTAAACATTACCTCTCCCTTTCTAATACATAGGTGATGAGCGACTAGGTATCCCTACGCCCAACCATACGAATCACGAGCGTTCACGCGCGACTCGGTTGAAATCCACAGACTGTAAGCACTTAACATACACTAGACTTCTAACTAGTGAAACCTTGGGTTAGAATGGTCTTTGTCATCCTAATCTCACTTGTGAGGTTCTGTTTACGACGGTTAAGTGAGACCAAGGCTAATGATTTTTATATCTTTTTAATTATCTTTTTGAAGACTAATCATCTTGGAAAATAAGGATAGAATATTAATTAATCTAAAATTTTCTTAATCTAAATCTTAACTAATCCTAACATAAGTATCTGATCCCATCTTCTGAGCATGTTCTGAGCATCTCCTAACACTTCTAGGTTACCAGATGTTAAGTGTCATTGGGCTTACCAAGTGTTTGGGTTACATTCGAGATGGTCGTACTTATGGCCTTAATGAACTACGAATGAACAATAGTGATTGAAATTATAATAACAGAAACTTAAGTAATTAACAAGTAACTAATAAAGCATAAACACATTAAACTATTAAATGCATAAAATAACTAAGTCCAAATGCTACAAGGAATTCTTGAATAGTTCATCTTTATTGTCGTCATGCCAATGGGCTCAGATACATTAACACTCGAATAAAGAGCCGATCACTTTTCTTACACCTTCTGCGGGCACTTGGAAAATATTCTATCTCCTACAAGAATAAACAGCAAGAGCTTTGCTACAACTACGATGCTTAAATGAGACGGAAGGCCCTCTTATTTATAGGCCGGAAAAGGTGGCTGCATAAATGGGGCCACGTCGACATAGGGTGGCTACATCGACAGGCCCGCGTCGATGCGACCATGCATACACGGCCCCGTATGTGCAGCCCAGTCTACACATTGACTAAATGACACTTCATCATACCCCCACAACTAAGCAAAAACTCATCCTCAAGTTACTTTACAATTTGGAAGGTATAGATTCTTATTTACAACACACATAACTTAAACACATACATGACACAACATAAATTTAACCAAGTGCCCGAGTTACAGAGGGTGAAAAATTACAAAAATGGTAGTGTTTAGAGACAAAATTGAACACCTCGCTAGTCTGAGAACCTCTGCTGTGTAGGATGATGCATGAAATTGATGGAGAAGATTATACCGTCCCTAGGGGCGGTGGTTCTGACGAACCTTCTCCAGCCTCTAGCCCATGTGTTGGTGGTGGCATGGATGTCGGTAGCCCTGTGGCAGTTGTAACTTCTGGAGGCAATCGGAAAGCCTCCAAGAGAGCCCTCATTTTTTCTTCTTTGCTTCTAGGGTCATTCACGATCCAGGTAGCTTCTCCAATGTGTGCTAGAACTGGAACTTCCCAGGGACAAGGCAACGCTGGAATGAGTTTTTTTAAGTTGATGAACCAGGCTGCAAACTACTTGCATTCGATGTCAAATGCTCGGATGGATGCCTACAGCTGTTGGTAGTCATTCATTCTTTAGGCCAGGTCCTCTGCAACTATATGTTATCCTTCAAAGCTTGGGTGGAGGACCTCGAGTTCTGTGTTTGCTATTACCAGCTTTTGTTTTGTTGCCTTGTGCACCTGGAACTCTCCCTTGTATAAGGAATATGAGGCGGTCACTTGCTTTTCTAACTCTGACCGCAGTCTCCCAGCTGTGAGCATAGCCAAGTTTGCATATCGAAGGTTGGCCAACTCCATGTATTCTATCATTTCACCGATCTGCAGCTCCTTTAGATGGATTTCCACTTTATTGTAGGTGTTCAATCCATTGAAGATATATGACCATATATCACCTCCCTCTCAGACTTGCTAGAGTGCTTGGTTCATCTTGGCTTTGGCGACTTGAATGTGCTTCTCATTTACCTCCTTCTACAATCCCACTTGGTCCCTGTAATGATTTTTGACTTTTTTGAAATTCAGGGCCTCATTTTTCCAAGCGACAATTTTGATTGCAAACTTTTGTCACAATGCCCGAACCTCCTCCATTGACAGATTTCAATTTTCAGCTGCTAACCTTCTTATGTCAACATTCACCCTGGCTAGCTCCTCCTGTTGTTGGTGGATAAAATCTTTCATGTGTTCGTTCTTTGCACCAACATTACGCAGGCGATGAACTTTCACGATCAATTGACGTTCTCCTAGCAAACCACTGCCAAGTCCTTTTCTAAGTGATACACTCGGGCGTCTGCTATGGACTTGTCGAGGATCTCCATCTCTCACACATCCTCAATGACCTACAGTTTAAGCTAAAGCTACTGAAAAGCTTCATCTTTGGTGATTTCACGGTTGAGGATGGCAGGATCGGTAAGTTGGGCTCTTAATTGGGCTACCTCAGTTGCCAAGTGCTGACAAGTAGCTTGAGGAGCTTCTAGTTGCCCTTCCAAAACAAGGTTCTTACCCCTTGTCGAGAGTAGCTCCGACTGGGTCGCAATAATGTTGTCCAGAAGGTCAAAGACATCCGAAAGTAGTTGCCCGATTCCCACTAGTCGGTCCAACAATTCTTCATGTTGGGCTGCATCAATCTTGCTACATGAGGTTTTGGTAGACACCTGTACATCTTGTAGTCCATGAATGTTTGGTACAGGTGCTGCTAGTGCATTGAGAGCTATAGCAATTGTATCAGCAACCACCTCGGCCACAACTTCCTGTCCCTGGTGCTGCATCACCAGGACCGTCACCTCTTCACCATCTTCCAAGCATACCGAGAAAGTAGCAGCATTCCCTGAGATTTCAAGGAATAACTGTTGAGTTGCGATTGATACATCTCGGATGCTTGGATCTGTTCTGGTTGGAATTGGTGCTCGGGTGATGGAGAATATCAACCCTGCCCTTTCAAGCAAGCTGACTGATTGAGCCACTTTCTCTAGGTGGCTAATGGTAGGGTGATAGACCAAAGGATCTTCTCCTCCACCAGTCCTGTCGGATTGCTCTTACTGGCTCAAGAGAGTTTCCTGGATCTCATAGATGTATTTTGCAATGGTTTGCGAGCCCGGCTGCGTTGTTTGTGCAGGTGGTGGAGGTGGTTGCTAATCTTCCTCTATCTGTGTGGCGGCAGGTGTTTTATCTTTCATCATTTCTCGCCACAAGGCAATTGGGACACATCGAATGATATCATTAGAGTATCATGCTATCCCTGCCCATTTGCATAACTTTTGAATTAGGCAAGGAAAGGGGAGAGCTCGTCTTCAATGTTCATTCTCAATGAACCTCTTTTCAATCTCCACAAACAGCAGTTGTGGAAGACTCATGGGAAATTTCCCACTTAAGGTGACACACGCACAAGCTGAGAAGGCAGTAATTTTGTTGGGTCTTACTGTTGGATTCAAATGGTAAGATGTGATCTTTGAGTATACTCTCTCCACCATGGTCAAGGAGCCAACTTCCTTGTGCTCTACCCCGTAGTACCGTTTGGTCCATTATACCTTTACCTCTAGATCAGCCTGCTTTGAAATTTCCACCACATCTGCCCCAGATTCAGGCAACCCCAGAGCTTGTGCCATTACTTCCGAAGAGTAAGAGACATAAATGTCTTTGATTCTTACTCTAGACCCTAGTTGCCGATTCGACTAGAAGAGATAAGTTTCTCCTAAGTACCATTCACCATTGGTTGTGATGATTGGCCACATCGGAGAGTTCTACAATTCGAGCCTCACGTCTTCTGGTGCATGATCGAGGAATGGTTCAAAATTTAGCTCTTGGAGGACCATTCACTACATTTCACGTGGCGTGATAGCATCAAGGCAAGCTTGGGTCAGGGTAACCTCAAGCCACAGTGCTATCCCAAGAATCTCATCCCCGACGATTGCTCACCGGGAATCTCCTCTTTGGAAATCTGATGAACAGATTCCACGTTAGGTCTTTCGCGGAAGGGCCCAGTTGCATGAGAGCCCTCTGCATACTCTGGCAGTTGCACACCTCATCCCCTTCTTGTGCATGGGCACTTGTCCCTTGGTTGTGACAGTCCTTCGTCCCTTGGGTGCCTCAGTTTGGGTGCCATTTGCAATCAAACATAACCATCCGTTAGACCATTCATAAGTAGTTTAAGATGGTCCATATATACTTTCTTAGTTTAACCAAGTTATGTTAATGGCATAGGCACACTATTAAGTTTCCTAGAGCATTAAGTTAGGGGTTAGGGCCAAATTTTTTGTAATTAACAAACTAATTAATTAATTACATAAAGGCACCCCCCCCCCCCCCCCACAACTGAGAGCATACCTCTGGGTGCATAAAAGGGTGAGGACAGGTTGATGCGGACACGTGATGGAATGTAGGTGCGTTGGGAAGGGTTAGGCAGAAAAAATGAAAAAAACTCCCCTCAATTTAAACTCCAAATGATGAAAAAAAATGAAAGTGCAGTGGGTGTATATATAGGGGTTGGGCGCTACATCGACGGGGCCACGTATACGCGACCACGTATATGTAGGCACTACGTATACGGGGCCTCGTATACATAGCACTATTCACCCATGGACCAACGTTGACCAACCCAGAAAACACCTGAAATGATAAATCTGAAAGTCCAAATTGAGGTGGTTGAAGCATGGGAAAGGCCCAGTCATGGCTCAGGACATGAGGAAGGGAATGAAGCACAAAAAAGGGACAAAATTGGAGAACGGGATTCAAAAAGAACTCTGCGAGGAAGAAGTCGAACGTTGGGACACTGAAAATAATCAACCAAGGAATCCAAAGGATGGGAGGCTTAACGGGTGGAACTAGGAATATGTAGGTGGGTCCTCCCCATAGTAGGCAACAGCCTTTGTAGCCCCTGCATACCCTCAACACCAGGGTCCATGGGCCTGGGCACCACGAATTGGTGTTGGCTAGTTAAGACTCCAAACCAAGAGAACTTGCCAAGGCATGAGAGATAAACAAAAAACACGATGAACACACAAAACATAAAAAGGGTAGTGAGGTGAGTATAGAGAGGAGTGGGAATAGAGAGAGAGGAGAGAATGAAAATTTTGAGTGTTGGCCACATAAAACCCCGTGTGCGAGCATGGTTAAGTGACCTGGTAGAACCTTCCTGAGGTTAGACACAAAACCATCCGTAGTCAGTGACATCGCAGCAATAAACAAAGTTGCAGCCATCCCCCAAGGAAGCAAGAATGACCCCACAGAGAACCACCACTCCAGGAAATGTAAGAAGAAGGAAGTGAAATGGGACCAAGTTAGAGGGGACCAAGGAAGTCCCATAACTAGTGCGTGTGGCCTGTGAGAGGCAGTCTAAGGGGTGTGCTTTGAATTTCCCCACGATTTATTTTTCTTTTCTTTTGTTCGGGGGAACCACACCATGCGAAGATCCATGCATGTTCGCATGCATCCGACCAAGGGGTGTGCTTTGAATCCTCATTTTATTTGTTTATTTTTTTTTGCTTCCTTCTTTTTTTTTGAATTTTTAAATTTTTTTCCAAGGACCACATCATGCAAGGCCGAACTGCCCAGAAGCTTCCATGGAGAGAGACTTGGAGTGGGAGGAAATCCGTGAGGACACACCAGCAACCCAGGGAATAGAACAGAACAATGAATAAAGCATTCCCCTTGAAGTCACACCTGATTCAAACCATTGGATCATCCCTCAGTCTGGGAACTACACAAGTCACACATTAGTTAAAATGTTGTTAAGTGAAGGGGTTACATGTTCGCAACAGAAGGAAAACCATGGAATGGTGAATGGGTGAATGACGTTGACTGACTGTCAAGGTTATGAAGTGAAAACAACGTAAAATCCAAGGACAACCATGTAATGGCGGGAGCCAGATGACGAGGAAGATGATTACAACATCCATTGTAATGAAAACTGACCTTGCCGAACGTATGAACGATGGTGAAAGACAAAAAGGTGGAAAAAAAAATTGTAAAACAAAAAAGTGTAAAACAAAGAAGTGTAAAACAAAAAATGATAAAATGGCGAGGGGTGTAGGGAAATGAATCAGCAGGGATGATGGTCTCCCCCACGACTGGGTGGAAAGGAGGAGACATGAAAAATGGAGCGTGGGCGACCGGTTGATGATGAGGCAGTGGCCCTGGTTGTGTGGAGCTCATGGAAAGGTTTTAGTTGGTGGTGGTTGACTAACTATGTTCTGGTGGAATCCCCAGTTTGTGGATGAGCAAGGCCCCAAATGGAAAGGTTTCGGAGACAAGATAAGGTCCCTCACATAGTGTCTGAAACTTTGTCAGTTGGGATACATGTGAGGGGTTCCAATACAATACCTTGTCCCACATCTAAATGTGACCTTTTGAATCCTAAGATCATGTCATTTCTTGTTATAGGCCTTGTGGGTTTCAGTTGAAAATAGTGCCACTAGCCGATTCTCATCTAGCACACTTAAATTGATTAATCATTCATAGTGTGCTAGTGGTAGGTCAAGGCTAAGGCCACTGGCTATGGATAGTGTCTGGAGTTCTGCTTGGATTGGAAGTGTAACGATGAAAAACATCGGTCGTTGGAAATACCGAACGAAAGTCCGTGTACACAGTTCTAACCCCGGATCCGTGCAAGGACCATGCTAGAGAGAAAAAATGAATCCGAGGTGCCCTGGATGGTCTTGTCAATTAGATAGGGACTTATTTAATCTGTAAAATGTTTGGTAATAATTGATGGCAAAATGAAGATTCTTTATAAGGCGATGCAATGTTGTTAATCCAAAAAGCAATTGAAGACAATGCAAATGATTTAGATGATATTGCCAAATCCGTATAACTAGGATGTAAGGGATCAGATTTTGTAGAGAATACGATCAAAGATCTAGGATTTAATTTATAAAAAATAATATGTTTGATACAATGATTTCAGGAGGGCTTCGGTTTGGATGAAGCATATGCCAGTAACAAGAAAGCTATGTAAAGATGAAACAAGCGAGGATCAATCTACCTTGATCTAGCCAATCTGGGCGCAAGGAAGTCAGACCTGAGAGAGAATATCTGGTAGGCGATTGTTTTTGATCAAGAATTCTTGCCAATCACCTTCGACGTTCTCACAATCATTGATTCTCTTTTGCTCTTTGCCAACCTTGAAAGACAAAAGTTTGCCAACCCCTCTGATCTTCGTCAACTGGAGCATTTATAAGGTTAGGGTCAGGAGAAAAATGTGGTTTAAGTGATGTGTGTCCTAAACTCATAAAATGCCGTTCACTCAATGTGTTGTCATTGAAGCTTGCGACGCTATGCTGCATAGCGCTTCGTAAACCACTCTCGTGTGGGCTTTGGCAACAGACTATCCTTTGATTATGTTGTAATACGCTAGAGAGCGTATTGTGGTGTATGAACTACTAATGTCTAAATTGTGCTTGTCATTACTTGAATTACACTGCATTACACTAAATTACGCATCATAGCGTAATTCAGTGTAAAATAATGAAACCGCAAAAGTTGAAGTATTTTTGTCACGCTTCCTCTATTTCTATCTCTTTTGGGGTTTTTACTACACTACACTGCATAAAGCAACGTAGTGGGCCCCTTAGCCAAGAAAGAAAACCCACTAAAACGTGCATCATGCTGCAGATCGTTGCTCAGGCCTTAAGATTTTTACTGGGCTGTCGAAGTCTTGCATGTTTGCCATCCTTGATGCTGCGGTGGACTGTCTTTGATATTACACTGTGTTATGCGACGTTACGCTATGTTGTGTAATGCAGCGTAATATGTTAAATGTTGAGATTTTGAAAGATGGAAAATTCATGAAATGGAAGTCTTGTCGCCGTGCACCCATCGTTTTGTTCTGTCTCTTGAAGTTCATCTGTACTGTGCTGCACCTTGTCGTGACTTCTTGCTTGGGTCGCTAGATTTTGCCAATCCGTCGATGCTTCAAAAATTTAATGGTGTTTCAATGGCCCCTCTTTGTTGACATTTAGAGAGCTTACCTGAAAGACATCGACAAAGAATATGAAACACCATAAGGGTAAAGGCACCAACAGCGTCCGTCGAAGATTGCTCAAATGTCGCTTTGTTAAACCTGGGAGTGCCAAGGTAGGGTAGGGAAGAAAGCATAGAAGGGATTTTACAAGAATAAAATAAGGGAGGTTTGGGGAAGACTCAAGTGTGTGAACATGAAACTTTTGCAAACAAGTTATAGCATCCTTCTGTGAATGCATTTCCGAGAGGTTACGCTGTCATACTGTATATGGAGAGCTTGCATGGACGAGTTGTGTTACACCCCCATGGCCTGGATGAGCTTTTTTACATCCATTTTGCTAAATTTTACCCCTTTTTTTTAATTACATTCCACTTAGGTGAGTTTTGTTACGTCAGTGCATGGACACGAAGATGAAAAATAGTGTTACTTGAATATTCATGCTCTATACAAGCAAAGCAAGAGGTAACAGTGGTCATGAGGACAAAGGAAGGGGAAAATGAAATAATGGATCGAATGGAGGGAGAGGTAGGGTTTGCACTCCTAGGTGGCCAGGCTAGTCTGATCAATCACTTTGGGATGCTGCGACACCTTACTTGCTAATGAATGCACTCTCGATCAACGCTGTCATAGCAAGTAACCTGCAAAACATAACAAAGTGCAGAGCGCAGAAGCAATTGTCCTAATCGCTGAGGGAGGCTATTGAAATAAGCACCATCCAAAGCGAAAAGGAGAGCACAGGCCATGAAACAAGGACCATGACAGGGAGCAAGTGTCCCAATGTTGGTGCCTCGGTTCATGAAATTGTCGTCGGCAGCCAGATTCATTTTGCCCCAATGATTGGACAAAGAACAAGTTAGATGAATATGCTAGGCCAAAATTTGGTGACGACGATGGATGGAGGCTGCTGAGACTGCAGATGACCACAGTTTCTTCGTGGCCCCAAGTGGCGAAATTGATCCCAAGAGGTGCAGCTACAAAGTGATCATCGTAGCAACATCTTTGAGGGATCAGCAGTATGCCTTTTGGCATGTCTGAGGAATCAGCAGAATGCTGACGGGGTAACAGCGTTGTGTCTATCCCAATGCCTTACCCGTTCTGTCTGGTAGAGAAGCTGTGCAAGAATGACCACACTCGCTTGCTTCATGGAATGCTTGGCTAATTCTAGTTTTGAGTCCTGGTTGACTATCGTTGCTGGTTTTAAGCCTCAACAGGCCGTGGTCCTGGTTTAACATCTGGGCAGACTGCAATCTACTAGTTTTACGTCGTAGTGGACAGTGGAAGAGCTAGTTTATGGTCCCAACAAACCGTGCTATGGGTGTCAGTTTTATGTCATAACCCAGGGACAAGTCTGTGCTGATTTAGCTCTTAGCAGATGCATGCTTACCTTGCCAGTTTCACGTCATGGCGAATGATCAAAAATTTTTCCAGTTTAGTGTCTTGGCAAACCCATGCAAGAACTACCAGTTTTACGTCATAGCAGACGTGTACAACTTCGCCAGTTTTACGTCGTAGCGGATGTTTGTTACCTTGTGTTTGCTTTGAGTCAATGTTTAGACATAATATCGTTTCAAGTACAGATGGTTCACTGGGTTTGAGTGCTCGTTGTCGTTGATGTCTGCTAACTTGAATGCTTCGTTGCCATATGCACCGATGACTAGGAAAGGGCCTTCCCAGTTTGCAGAGAACTTGCCTACTGGTTCACGAATGGCCTTGAGAACTAAGTCTCCTTTCTTGATCAGTCACTAATGTAGATTGTGCTGATGCTTCTATCTCTGTTTATCCTGATATCTTTCAATGGTGTCAAACGTCTGGATGCGTTTCTCCTCCTCTGAATCTAAATCCATGATTCTAGACTCATTGTGCTAAGTCTCATTTATAACTGTGGATAGAACCATCCGCAATGAGGGAACCTGTAATTCCAAGGGTAGCACTGCTTCGGACCCATAGAATAGGATGTAGGGTGTCCTGTCTATAGCTATTCTACATGTTGTACGATACGCCCATAGCAAGTAGAGGATTTTTTCATGCCATCATTTTTTGTTAATACTAAGCATCTTCTTAAGTAGGTTGATAATCACTTTATTTGTCACTTCTGCCTGACCATTTGCTTGCGGGTAAGAAGGTGAAGAAAAAGATTGCTTGATACCAAGGTTATTGCAAAAAGATTTGGTTTCTGTGCTACTAAATTGTGGCCCATTGTCGATCACAATAGTTATAGGGAACCCAAATCTAGTTACGATATTGTCTAAGATGAAATGGCAAACTTGTCGAGATGTAATCTTCCATAGGGGGATAGCCTCTATCCACTTCGTAAAATATTCGATGGTGGTTATAATGAAGCTATGTCCTACAGACGATTTGGGTGCAATGGGACCTATGATGTCCAGTTCCCATCGCTGGAATGGCCAAGTGATCTATGTAGTGTGCAACTCAGTTGGTGACACGTGTATTAGATTTGCGTAACGCTGGCACGTGTCACACGTCTTAACCTTGGCAAGGCAGTCTTTTTCCATGTACGACCAATAGTACCCTAGCCGTCTGATTTTAGCGGTCATTGCCTGCGGGGCTACGTGTCCTCTGCATAGCCCTTCATGGACCTCGTTAACTATTCATTGTGCTTGGTCGTTGTTAACGCAGGTAAGCAATACCCCATTGAAAGAGCATCTATAGAGAGTACTATCTCCAAAGATGACATATTGCTTGGCACACTTGTGCACTGTATCCTTTTGTGCATGTGTTAGCTCATGCGGTGGTTCGCCATGCAGAAGGTAAGTTTTAATGTTGTCATACCATTCTGATGTTCCTTCCACATTTAATGAAGAAATCTGTGCTGCTTGAATGACAAGCTCTGTACATTCTATCATTAAAGCGGGCTAAGTGGCAAACAAGTGTGGTGGCACGTTTAATGCCAGTGTTGCCAGTGCATCAGCAACAACGTTTTTGTTGCACGGCACGTGTTGGGCATCGGTTGTCATGAATTGTTTCAAAAGATCTTTAGCCATATCGTAGTAGGGCTATAGGTGCACAGCCTTGCAAGCGTAGACCCCCGTGATTTGATTGATGACGAGCATCGAATCACCTCGAATTGCCAGGTGTTGAACTTTAAGTTCTCTAGCTGTCAACAACCCTCTGAGGAGCCCCTCATACTTTGCCACATTGTTCGTACAAGGGAATGTCAGGCGGTAAGCCAATGGACACACATCCTCGGGGGGTAAATGTAATTACAGCGGCAGCACTGCCGCCTCTAGTAGTCGAAGCTCCATCGAAGTATAACATCGCTTGGAGGCCTGTTGATACGGGGCTTAAACTATGTACATGCTCATTTGGGAATTCTGGCTCTATCGTAGCTTGATCTTTAGTGGGCGATGTTGCTAGCTGGTCAGCTATGGCCTGATCTTTTGTGGACGATTGGTCAACATAATGTAAATCAAATTCGGTCGTGATGGCCTTCCAACGAGCTATCCTGCTACTCTCATATAATTTGTTTAAGATAGCTCGCAGAACATTGCTTTTACAGATTATATTGACCTGACTACGGAAAAGATAATGCCCACATTTTTTAAGCGTGAAAACTAATGCCAAACAGTTACGCTCTACTTCATTGTACCTTGTCTCGTACGCAAATAGGGTGTGACTGAGGTAATAGATAGGGGCTTCAAATCCATCATTCCTTTTTTGGCACAGTAACGCAGCTATGGACACGTCTGAGCTAGCTAGATAGATGTAAAAAGCTTGATCCAATCGTTGGCAAATGTTGTAACTCCTTTTTTAATTCTTCAAATGTACGCTGGCAGTCATCGGTCCATTCGAAATTAACACCCTTCTTAAGAAGGTGTTGCATGGAATGTAATTTATCTATTAGTCTTGAGATGAACTGCCTGATGAACTGAAGCCTACCCTGTAACCCACATAGTTCCTTCAAGTTTGTAGGTGGTGTTAAATCAATGATGGCCTTGACCTTGTCGGGGTCGACTCAGATGCCAGTCTTTGATACCACAAATCCCAACATGCATTCAGCTTTGACTCTGAGTACTCATTTCTTTGGGTTAAGCTGCAAGTCATGCTTAAGAAATCGTTTAAGGACTAACTCCAGGTCTTCTGAATGATCTTCAGACTTTATAGACTTGATAACTATGTCATCTACGTAGTCGTTCAATCTCCCTAAAAGGTAGTCACTAAAGATGTATGTCATCACCCGTTGGCATGTCGCCTCGATGTTTTTTAGCCCGAAAGGCATCATAGTGTAGCAGAAGGTCCCCTAGGGTGTCATGAATGTTGTGGTCAACTGATGCTCTGGGTTAATGCGAATTTGATTATAACCTGAGAAACCATCCATGAAGGATAGAAGCGCGTGACCAGCTATTGTGTCGATCAATTGGTCGATACTAGGTAACGGGAAATTGTCCATAATTGTAGCTTTGTTTAGATCTCAGAATTCTATGCAGATGTGTATACCTCCCATTTTCTTAGAGATAACTACGATGTTGGACACCTAGTCTGAGTAATTAACCGTGCGAATGAAACTAGCCTGATACAACTTGGTGATTTCATTACGCACTGCTAGCGCAATTTCCAACTTAATCTTGCGTGCCTTCTGTCTAATTGGTTTGATGCATGGGTCTAAAATTATGTTATGATGTATTAATCTTGGGTCTAATCCCGACATGTCTTCATATGACCATGAAAATACAGCAACATTGTTTTGGAGCACTCACGTTATGTCACTCTGTGTTTGTTGGTCTAAAAGGGAACTAACTCTAAGAGTTTTATTCTCGTCTTTGTGCGTTACCATAGGGACCTCGTCAAGAGGATCCTCGGTCACATCACCAACCTCCAGGTCTAGAGTTCAGGCCAAATGTTCTGGCCAATCTGGGAATAGTTCTGACATTGCTATGGTTGCATCACAAGGGGTAGGTTCTATTTCTATCAGCGTGTAGTTAGACTGTCTAATGATCTCCCTGTATGGGCCTATTAAGGCTAATGGTGTGAATAAAGATGCATCCATTTGCGAATCACCCTGCAAAAATGTTAAAAAAGGAAGTCGTTACATTGTTTTCCTGCTAATTGGTTGAGCGATAAGAGTTTTTTTTTTGTTCTTTTAGCGTTAGAGAGGCTTCCAGTTTAGGGTCCTAGTGGACCGTTACAATAAGATAATAACGAGCTCAGCTTCCTAGATGCTGGCATATGAAATGAAATGAAAAGTGTAACGTGACGTGTCTAGCGTGTTGTGAAATTTGAATTTCTAGTACAAACCATAGTTAATGCGACCGAATTACGAGATCATAAATGTATTAGTTTAATTTGGACTGCGATCTACACAATATCAACAAAATTAATGCCCCGATCTTCATGTTTCATGTCATACTGACATCGGCATTTTAGGAAAGTTCCGCATCGATTGGACAGAAAGAAAAAATTAGTTTCAAGCATTTTGTTTATAAACTGATGGTTCATACTTGAGACGGGTTATAGATATCGTGAATTTGGATTTTGGCTATAGCAGAGGAGGAGCAGAAAAAAGGTGTAAATAGGAGATTTACAAAAACTCATTCGATTGCAATCATGTCACAAAAGGTTAAGGGAAAGAACGCTAAACTGGCCAAGATTGACGAAGTGCAGGAGAGTCTACAACGGGCTTCACTGGCTAGAGTCGAGGCACGGGAAGCTACTCCGCTTAACCGGTAAGTGGTCGTTTGCCCTTTTGCATTATTGTCATATTTATTGTAGCGTCATAGTTGTGTATTGTTTTCCTGAATGTATATGTTACGTTGAGCATTAATATCTGTTTATGCGGGTTGAGCTATTGTGGTTTGTGGTATTACCTTCGTCTTTGCTGTTGGAGATGAACCTCATATTGTTACGAGGGTTTAGGTAATGTTAGATAATACTGGACAAATGTTGTGTATAATTGAAAGACCTCAGTATTATATTTTGTTAGGTAGTGTAATCAGGGTTTTGTTTTCCTTTCCTTTATTCCCGTAATAATTGCATGTTACGCTGGAATAATATGCAGCGTTGCCTTCATCGCCGTTGTCAAAGACAGACCTTGAGCTGTTGCAAGGGTTTGGGCGATTTTGGCCATGCGTTTCTAGTGAAATCTGTAATTTTCTGGGAATCAGGTGAACCCTATTATAGCATGATGAATGTTTATGTTTAAATGCTTTGCCTAATGGCGATATGTTTTCATTGTACAGTATCATGTTAAAACCCATCCTAATCGTTTTGGACATTGTGGACGTTCTGTGTTGCATGCATGTTCCCGCGGCCAATGTTTCTCCCCCTCATGCTTGTATAAAGGGGGAGGCAATATGGTTTCGAAGAGACGCGCGGGAGTTTCTATAGTTTCTGCTATGTAACTACAATGTAATTGTCTGGTCGCATCTACCAGGTGATGTAGCTATTGCAATTTTGGAGATGTTATTGGTCAGTTCAACACAGGGCGTCTTAGGGTTCCTGACGGACGACAAGATTGTGACTACGCGGGTGCAAGATCGCGAACAAAGTGCCAAAGGTCTAAGGTGTTTGAGTTGGATCTGGGAGGTGCCCAAATTCAACTACTATCACTCCTACAATACTCTGTTCATGGCCTGTCACCTTACAACCTATTTCCAGAACCCCCCTAGTACTGTGTATTACACTGGCAGGTAAGAATCTAGATTTTTGTCGTTTCAATGTGTGTCAATGCACTAACTATTGTTTGGATCTACATCGAGTGTAAAGAATTTGCCCATTTTCTGTGATGTAGGTTCTTTATCAACGACAGCGGTCTCATGGGCGATAATGATACCTTATCATTGACCAAAAGGGCTATTAGTGAATTTACTGCTATTAGCAATGTACGGGCCGTTGTCATGGAACAACTAGCGTTTGAAATTCCAGAGTACCCGACCCGCTATGCCGACTTCTTTGCTGGATGTAAAAATTTCGAATGGCTAGATAAGGAATGGACCTTGGATACTGTGGCCAACGTACGAAGGAGAATCCCTCCATTTCCTTTGCCATTTGGACCTAGTAAACGTCGTTACGATGATGAATTGTATCAATGTCATCAGTTAGCGATGATGTGTGAAGTTGTCTTATTTTATTTTTTGCAATCTTGACTTAGCCATTGTTTTATGTATGCAGTTAGGGAATCATGGGAAATCATGATCATGGCCTCCGATCGTGATGCGAGCAATATCTTTTTCGGCTATGGTGACAGAAAGGAGGCATAACGCTGGCTCGGCCATAGAGCAGCCCCTGCTATTTTGACCAATAACCTTCGGGAGGCTAGGCTAATGGACCTGTTCTTGGCCATAACCCCTGATGTTACCGCAAGTGAAATAACCCTAGTTAACTCCTTCAGTGAAGAAGCCGAGCGTCTCTACATATGCATGTGTAACGTGCGCATAAATTTTGACATCGATGCTTTGCTATTTGCTAATCTCTTCAGGGTCCCCTCCGATGGCTTTCTTATAGAGGAAAAGTCGAAGAGAAGCACCAAATGCCAAGAAGGGATAGAGGAGTGGCGTAACGTGGCTATATTGGCCATAGTCCTTTTTTTTTTATGATGAGAAAGATTAACTTTATCTAAAGTTAAGAGCGACGAAGATAACTAGTAGGGGAGTAAGAACATGAGCGTAAATGAGAACAGCTGGTGGAAGCATAAAAATAAGCCTAGGAATAAAATGATCATAGCTGGTGGATGCAAAGGTGGGATAACATGATGAAATAAAACATGTGTAAACTATACGGTAATCAGATGACCCGGTTCATTGGCTAGCCCTGTAATTGTTTGCTGATCACTTTTATTTTTGGTGATGCATAAAGACAGGGGGATTTACCACCCTTTTCCTTTGCATCACACTCCTCTTCTGGGAATGGTAGCTTGGCCCAAGTTAGGCTATCATCAGCCACTGTTTTGGCTTGTTGGAGTATTCGGACAGGGGACTGATCTTCAGACATTTCGATCTTTGACCCTTGCTCCGTTTCTATGTTATTCACAGCCTAAGAGGTTATTTCATCACCGTGGATAACCACCTCTCCTCCTGCATAAGGCAGATAGATCTCCTGATGTATAGGTGATGAAAATGCCCTTAGTTGGGCCAACCACGACCTCCCCAGGATCAAATTAAAGCCAAGCATCTCTTCAACAACAATGAAGGTTGCGTCTGTGGGGAATTGCTCCCCTGCCACGAAGTTGATGTGCACAATGCCTTTGACTTGCACTCATGCCCCATTGAACGGCTTTAAACACAACGTGGTGGTAGGACTAATCTAATCGATAGACCTAGCTTGTCCACTATGGGGTAGGGAATGACATTAGCGACCACCCCATCATCCACATGTACCCTCCGAATTCAGTGTTGACCAACTCGAATGGTGATGAACATGGGTGCCGTTGTCACATGACCCTTTTCTGGATCATCCTTAATGGATTCATTATGAAAGGTCAATAAGGAAGGCCCTGGTTTCTCAACCGTGAGAGGAAGCATAATGGAATGAATCATTTGTTCATCCATGGGCAGGTCTTCATCCACAAGTATGGACGTTAGCATGCGAACCATAGCCTCACGATGCTTCTATGACGTCATGAGTAAATCATAAAGGCTCAAAGTTGTATTTTTTTTATTTTAGAGCCTGTCTGACTTGCGTAAAGGCGTCGAAGAGATCCCGCCTGTGATCTAGCTGTTTGTCACCCTTTTCCTTTTCCATTCGCCCTAGGAGACGAATTTCTTGGGGAGGAGTGATATTTGGATGAGGGTTATGCTTCTTTCTGCTAGGAGTAGATGCTTGCATTTGCGTAACTTCACCATCGTTAGAAAATGGGGCCAAGGGTACAAAGGTGAGGGGTTTAGGCTTAGGAAACCCCAACATAAGACGATCCTTGGCCGTACTGGTTGTCTTACCTCCTTCTCCTTTTCCGTTCAATTAGGATCGGGAGCTTGACTTGGAGGTTTGCCCTTGTATAGGAAGGGCTGTCGATGGTTCTGGCACCCTGATGACGAAGGGGGCCTTAAGCATAGGCACGAGCTGGGCCACGGCTTTACCGACAGTGGGTTGTCAAGAATTTATCTGAGAAGGGGCTCGAAGGATAAAAGGTTGTCATGGAGCACCACTTGTCGATGTTGTTGAATCTGTTGTTCGGGGAGAACGAGGATGCATTCGTAGCATGAAAGGTTGCTTCAGCTGTACCTGATTATCACCCTCTGCTCCTACCACATGAATTGTGTACCCTACGTTATTTGTGTTTAATGGGTCTTGGTACACATGCAGGGCTTGATTTTTTGGGCAAGCTGGACTACTGTTGTCCAAGATCATGTCACCTTGATCGATCATGCATTGAATGTCATCTTTCAACACCCAGCAGTAATCCATGTCATGACCGCATAATTGATGATAGTTGCATAATCGGTCTAGCCTAAAGTTCTTAGGAATGGGTGGTTCATTAGGTTGTGCCAAGGAGTGGTTCTTGAGTAACTCACAATGGTGCCTATGACATTTTAGTGCCTCCTCAGACACCACCTTGTGTTGGATGTTACCAATTCCCAATAATTGCTTCAGAAGTTCTGAAGGCTTCATAGGTAGAGTTGCGTAATTTGAGCAGTCCTTACACTCAAATTTTGGCCTCGGTTGTGGGGGTGTTTCAAGGGTGGAAGGAGCTTCTTGGTTGGTGCCACCTAAGCTAGTTGTTATCTCAGATGGCTCCACAGTAGTTTTCTTGCTGTTGTTGTTCTTTTTCTTAGCCCCTTTAGCAACTGCCTCAACTGTAGTCGTCGTGGCTTTGCCTTTGTCCTTACCCTTGCTATGGGCATTTTTGTAGGCCACATATGTCGGATCTTTACTAGCCTCCGCTACGTCTTGGATGCTTTTAGTCTGAGCAAAGGCTTGGTTGAGAGAATGAGGAGCGAGATAATACAGCTTAGACTTGATGAAGTCGTTGACCGCTCTGTTGAAGATTGCCAATAGATGGGCCTCCATGATGGGTTCGCGGATCTCGTTCAAGGTAGCGCTCCAACACTGTATAAACTTGTTTAACTCGAGCAGATCTTGTTTAACTCCCATGAGCTGGTCCAGTGTGACTTCTGGCTTCAGGTTATATTTAAAATGAGTCACAAATTGGGTTAACAGCTCTTCCAAGGTTGNAAAATGAGTCACAAATTGGGTTAACAGCTCTTCCAAGGTTGAGATCGAAGCGCGTGGAAGTGCTTGATACCAATCCAAAGCTTTACCCATTAAGGACATAGCAAAGACAAAAATTATAGTATGCGGCCATTATTGTAGCAATAAGGACTCTGACCTAAAAGTCATAAGGTGGGCGTTGGGATCACCTTCCCCATTGTATTTTGTGAAATGGGGAAGGGGCATCTCGGGTGGCAATGACAGGACTGGGACTGTTGGGCTAATAGGATCATCATGGTAGAAATCCATGACTTGTACCATGTCATAGCCAGCAACCTTGAGATGCTTGACCTCTTCTGTAAGGGTCTGGATGAGCTGGAAGGCTTGGTCCAGACCCGTACATGACGAGGTCATTTGTGGAGCAGAAGTAGGAGCAACACTAGGTGGCGACACAAAGGCAACAGCTTGGCCGATGGTCGGTGCTATTGGGATAGTCCCTGCAGGTAGTGTTGCTTGCGGCATCCACCATCTGGTGGTTGGTGCAGATGAGGGAACCACCATCGGGTGCGCTATTGGGAACGCTGTTTGTGTAGCCGGGGGCACGGGCAGTGGTCCTACAACTAGGTTTAGCACTTGCGGGATGTGGCCTTGAAGGTGGGGATGGTGGTGTATTTGCGTAGGATGCACAACAAGAGACATGTTGGGAGCCCACCATGCTGTGGTGGTAGGTCCTGTCGTGTGAATGGGGAGCATAGTCAGCGTTGTAGGTATCGCATGCACATGTGGTGGCACTGGCGTATGCACACGATGAGGCGAGTTAGGTAATCGTGCCTGCCAAGGAATGATCTGTGATGGACCATCACCTGGGAAGATAGTCAGAGAGAGAAAATGTAAATGCGGTGAATGCTGGACTCGATCGGTGTTAGATAACGTCAAAGGTGTGGTGACCATGAACAACGGATTTACACGAGACATTGTGGAGGGAGGGGCCATGGTGAAATCAGCATGACTACCTCCCTCAGAGTGAGATTCTAGATCGTCTTGTCCGTCATGAAGTGTTTCATCATGGAACAAGGCCTTTAGTTCTTCTGGCGATGTCTTTGCCATCAACATTTGATCTAGGATCCACCTCTGTTGAGCTGTCAGGGGTATGAAAGTGATAGGCGTAGGAATGAGTTCCTTCTCATTGCAGTACATGAACTCATACTCTCGATTTTCCTCGAGCTCTTGTGGATACATAGGCAAGATTGCCATTAACTTAGACAGAGGAAATTATAGCTTTCCCTACACTGAGCTTGTCTCTCAAGCTTCTTGTTTTGTAGTCTGAGGGAGTGGCATGGTCGCACCGGACTGAGTGGTTGCTCGACCATTGGAGGCATGACTTGCATGGTCCAAGGGTTCTCAAGGCTAGTGGTGTCAACAGCAGTAGTTGATGTAGTCATTTTTTACATGATCTAGAGATAATGATGAAAAAAGTAGATATTGGAAAGACAAAGGTGAACTAAGTTAATAATCAGGGCTTTTTATCTTGTAGGATTCCAAAGGAATCGTCGAAGCGACCAATCTGCACCACACAATTTCGTAAACAACCTCAGAGGTATTACGTTTACGTTGATTACCAATGGGTACAAATAGCTTACAAGACTACCCATAAAATACGAATCGGATATGAAGGCCCTCCTTCTAGTGCCAGAAAACTGTAACGATGGAAAACATCAATTGCTAGAAATATCGAACAAAAGTCCATGTACACAGTTCTAATCTCGAATCCGTGCGAGGACTGTGCTGGAGAGAAAAAACGAATCCAAGGTGCCCTAGATGGTCTTGTCGATAAGACAGGGACTTATTTAATTTGTACAATGTTTGGTAATAATTGATGGCAAAATGAAGATTCTTTATAAGGCGATGCAATGTTGTTAATCCCAAAAGTAATTGAAGACAATGCAAACGATTTAGATGATATTGCCAAATCCGTATAACTAGGATGCAAGGGATCAGCTTTTTTAGAGAATACGATCACAAGATCTAGGATTTAATTTATGAAAAACAATATGTTTGATACAATGATTTCAGGTGGGATTCGGTTTGGACGAAGCACATGCCAGTAACAAGAAAGCTATGTAAATATGAAACAAGCGAGGATCAATCTACATTGATCTAGCCAATCTGGGTGCAAGGAGAGAGAATATCCAGTAGCCGATTGTTTCTGATCAAGAATTCTTGCCAATCACCTCCGACGTTCTCACAATCACTGATTCTCTTTTGCTCTTTGGCCAACCTTGAAAGAAAAAATTTTGCCAACCCCTCTGATCTTCGTCAACTGGAGCATTTATAAGGTTAGGGTCAGGAGAAAAACGCAGTTTAAGTGACGCGTGTCCTAAACTTATAAAATGCCATTAACTCAATGTGTTGTCGTTGAAGCTTGCGATGCTATGCTACGTAGCGTGTCGTAAACCACCCTCGTGCGGGCTTTGGGAATAGACTGTCCTTTGATTACGCTGTAATATGCTAGAGAGCGTATTGTGGTGTATGAGCTACTGATGTCTGAATTTTGCTTGTCGTTGAATTACGCTGCATTACACTAAATTACGCATCATAGCGTAATTCAGCGTAAAATAATGAAACCACAAAAGTTGAAGTATTTTTGCCGTGCTTCCTCTATTTCTATCTCTTTTGGGGTTTTTACTACGTTGCACTACGTAAAACAGCATAATGGGCCCCTTAGCCAGGAAAGAAAACCCATTGAAACACGCATCATGCTGTGGATCATTGCTTAGGCCTTGAGATTTTTACTGGGTTGTCGAAGTCTTGCATGTTTGCCATCCTTGATGTTGCGGTGGACTGTCTTTGATATTACGCTGCACTACGCGGCGTTACGCTATGTTGTGTAATGCAATGTAATATGTTAAATGTTGAGATTTTGAAAGATGGAAAATTCACGAAGTGGAAGTCTTGTCACCGTGCACGCATCATTTTTTTCTATCTCTTGAAGTTCATTTATACTGTGCTGCACCTTGTCGCGACCTCCTGCTTGGGTCGCTAGATTTTGCAAATCCATCAATGCTTCAAAAATTTTATGGTGTTTTAGGAAGTGTTGGCAACTTTCTATACACTAACTCATAGGGAGAGTACCCTACGAGAAGTTTCCAACTGGAGCGATAGGCCCATAGGGCATCATTAAGCTTAGTGCTCCAATCCCTCCTGTATTTGTTGATGGTTCAGGTAAGGATCTTGGTGATCTCCCTATTGGTGACTTCAGCTTGCCAGTTGACTTGGGGGTGATAGGGAGTTGTGAATTTATGCATTACCCCTAAGCGTTGCATGAGTTTTCGAAAAGTGACACCCGTGAAGTGAGTCCCATTGTCAGAAATGAGTGTGCGTGGCACTCCAAACGTGGTAATGATTTGTTGCTAAAAAAATCATGTGGCAGTGTTGGAAGAATAGTCGATGACAACTACTGCTTCTGCCCACTTTGTATAGTAGTCCACAGCCATGATGATGTATGCCTTTTCATTTGACAAGGGGGTGCTAGGCCCCATGAAGTCAATACCCTAGATGTCGAAGGGCTCCAGTGGCTAGATCCACTGTTGAGGTCCCTCCAACCATGCCATCATCCCACCGTCTCTTTGGCATCGTTCATAGGAGTGAGTGAACCATTGTGCATCCTTGAAAAGTGTAGGCTAGTAATACCCTGCAAGCATGATTTTAATGGTCATTCAATGTCCAGCATAGTGGCCCCCACAAGGGCCCTCGTGAGCATCTTGAAGGACGTGCAGTGTATCATCATCAGGGACACACCATCGAACCAAGCCATCTGCGCACACCTTGTAGAGGTGGTCGTTGATTTCCATGAAGTGCTTGGCCTTATGGAGAAACTATTGTTTCTGTTGATGGTTTCACTCCTTTGGCAACTCTTGAGTTGTAAGGTAGGTGAGGATGCGGTTGAACCAAGGGGATTCCTTGGGTACTTGAGGATCAACAGCTCCTGTGAAGGGTAGTTCATTTGGAAACTGGTCGGATAAGGGCTCCTCCTCTTCTGCGTCATCCTATCGTAATCGAGACAAGTGGTCAACAACTGCATTCTCAGTCCCCTTTCAATCTACCATGGTAAGATCAAACTTCTAAAGAATCACTAGCCACCGAATTACGTGGGGGCTCACCGTTGGTTTGTTCATCAAGAACCAAATAGCACTATGGTCTGTGTGCACAAACACCTTGTATCCGAGCACATAGTACCGAAATTTGTCCAAGGCAAACACCAGCGCCATCAACTCCTTCTCGATGGTGGTATAGTTCAGCTGAGCACCCACAATGCTATGGCTTGCATAGTGGATATAATATGGATGTTTCTAATCATCACATTGTGTAAGCACAGTTCCCAAGGCATAGTTGGAGGTATCCGTCATAATGTGAAAGGGTCTAGACCAATCAGGTGCCCTTAAAATTGGAGCTTCTATGAGTTTTTGTTTCAGCTCTTGGAATGCAAACTCACATTCCTTGGTCCAAATGAATGGAGTGTCCTTCTTTGTAAGTTCTACCAACGGCCAGGCGATCTTCGAGAAGTGCTCAATGAAACACCAATAGTTACCAGTGTGTCCAAGGAATGACCGAGCATCTTTGATGGTACTTGGTTGGTGGGTGATTCCATGGATGATCCTAATATTTTTAGGGTCTACACTGATCCTTGTTGATGAGATGTGATGCCCCAGCACAATGCCCTCTTAGACCATCAAATGGCTCTTTTGCCAATGGAGCCACAGATTGATGTCCACACACCTCTTTAGAACCTGCTCTAGACAGTCCAAGGCTTGCTCAAACATGGCCCCATAGGTGGAGAAGTCATCCATGAAGAATTCTACACCATTGCTAATTTATTGCTAGAATATGCTTAGGACAAGGCGTTGGAACGTCGTAGGAGCATTGCACAGGTCAAAGGGCATCTTCTTATATGCAAAAGTCCCCCATGAACTCGTGAAAGTTGTTTTGGCCTGGTCCTCTAGTGCTATTTGGATTTGGTTATAACCACTATAACCATCAAAGAAACTGTAGTATTGGTGTCCTACGATGGTGTCCAACACCTGGTCCACAAATGGGAGCGGGAAGTGGTCCTTGAAGGTCACCATATTGAGCAACCAGAAATCAATACAAACCCTCCACTTGCCACCTTTCTTGGGCATGATAACGAGTGGGCTAACCCATTCACTATCGGTGAAAAAATAGATGAATCCCACCTTGAGCAATTGTTCGATTTCATATTTTATGATCTGCTTCAATTTGGGATTCAACCATCTTTATGGCTGTCATCGTGGCCTCATGGAAGGGTCAAGGTAGATCAAATGCTAGCAGACCCTGGGATCAACTCCGATCAGCTCAGGATATGACCATGCGAATGCAACAACCCATTTGTTTACCATCACCAGCAATTTCTTTTTCTATTCAGGAACAAGGGCAATGTTGATAATTACCAGCTTGCCATTTTGCAAGAATGCATATTCCAAGTGAGTCAGTGAAGGCTTTAGTTCCAAGGGCTCTTTTTTGAAGCTCTCAGGGATTTGTAGTGTTCCCTAGTCATCTTGGTCATCAACAGTGGAGATCTGTTGATGAACCACTTCCATCCCATCCATGCTGTTAACATAGGCTTACACTAGCCCCTCAAATAGTTCCATCCACAATGTGCTGCTAATAGGATTAGCTGTCAACCACTGGGTGCCTACTTGGTTAGTGGCTGCTGCGTACAGGCACTGTTCAATAGGTGATTTCTCGGTACACCGACTGCATGCTTGAATGGATATCTGCTTAGTGGACCATAACTACTGCACACAGTTGCACCCTAAGTCACTGTACGCGATGCATGGAACTCTTTTCTTCTCGATCTTTCCGAAAGGATTTTCCTTTGAAATTTCCAGGGACA
>MNCI01007588.1:178673-287132 GCA_015680685.1 Gnetum montanum
AAGAGATGTGGGTTTTCCCCCCTGGCTGATGGAGATGGATGTCGAAAATATTCAGGGGGGTGGTAGTAGCTGGGAAAGGTCGCATGACTGGAAGAGTCTCTTGGGGAGACTGGTTGCTGAACATAGTACCCATAAGGATCTGACTGCTTATAAGGGTACTTCTGCCTTGGAGGTGGCATCCCCCATGCTTGTGGTTGTTGCCACTATTCAAAGTATTCATACGGTTGGGGGGCGTTCCACTTGGATAATATCCTTGCTGTTACTGGTGGAATTGCCTAGGGTTGCCTTGTGGATAAGGCAACCTTTGAGGTATCTGCCATTGCGCCAAATGAGGATTCAAGGCATACACCCCAGACTCTTGAAGGTGTGACACCACAGAACAACATCCCTTAGGATGTTCATATTGGCATATGCCACGTTCATTGTCCTCCTTGGTGTCAAAGTCTGCAACCTACTCTGCTACAGCAACTTTTCCCTTACCCTTATGTTGGGCACGTTTAGCTCCCTTCTTCCTACGCCAATCATGGTCACTACCTTGTTCTTTGGACTCTTCTGCAATTTTTAGTACACTTTGAAATTTCTCGTCCAAAGAATCCCATATTTTTTCCACCTTTGCCAATATTTTGAATGCAAACTTTTGTAACAGCAAAGTCTTCCGATTCACTGCTGCTTCCAATGGTGACTCATCCTCCTCATCACAAAATCAAACCTCCCTCTTTCTAAGGGAAGGGTCCCGGTTGAATTCTTCCACACTCTCCTTTTTCCTAAGTTCTCCTTCTTCCTTGGCCACCTGCTCAATGAGGCACTACAACTGATGGGCCCTTAGCTCCGACAATCGTCCCTTGGCATACACACCTAGGGTCTTTCGCATTTCAAAGCAGAGCCCATCAATGATGTGGTGAAGCTATGCTCGTTGAGAGTAACCATGACCAGGGCACCGATGTAACAATAAGTAATACCTGCTTATGGTAGCATCCAAGGGTTCATGATTTTCTTGTTTCCATCCTTGGATCTGCCATCTTAGATTCGCCACTCTAGAGTACGTTTGATATTTTTCATTAAAAATTTCAAGCATCGTACTCCGTCTTCTGATTGATTCTGGCTCCAAGAACTGGTACCAACTTTCAGCTTCTTTGATGAGTGTGCGAGGGAGCAGCTTCAACCGTTACCAATCATTATCAATGTTTTGCAGGGTGCAGGCATCATGGAATGCCTACAGGTGGGTCTGTGAATCATAGTTGTATCCCCCTTCAAATCTAGGGATGTTGTTCATATCAACACGCTTGATCCGACTATCCTTTATGTGCCTACTTGGAATGTGAACTATCTCTGCAATCTAGAGCATGCTCCGAGTAGCTAACAACGGCTTGTTTGAATCATAGTCCTATTGGGTACCATGACGTCTGTGATGATTCCAGCAACCTCTCCTTTAATGTTGGCAAGCATCACATGATTAATCACGTGCTTCCTCATGTTGTCCCTTCCAAACCTATTTACCACCATCCTTTTGCTCTAGCCTTCCCCTGTTACACTCAGAGCCTGAGTTGGAGGAAGGCGTAGGAGACGGGGTGGACGGAGAAGAAGGAGAGGCATCGCCACCGCTCCGGCGGCAATCTCCCCATCTACCCTGATGATGGCCTCGATCATCCATCCCAACCTTGCTGCATGATCCTCCATCTCCTTGAGGATCGTGATCACTTGGAGGTTTTTTTTGAATGATTGACTAGATGAACTGATGCCCCAGGGGAAGCTCGATTGAATGGGTATCATGAAAGATGGGATCCCCATTGTCTTGAGGCCCTTGCGAGAATAAGGGATTGCTGAATTGCTTCTCCTTTTCCACCATCAAAGATGCTCTTTCTGATGTAGGATGAATGTGAAATCAAGGACATATTCATCAGGATGTTTGTACACCACCCGACATTCTTATGGCACTAGCGGTTTGAATACATCTCTCCTGTGAGAAGACATATTGGATGTTAGATGGTGCATATAATTAGCGTACCTTACTATTTACTTAAATTCGCCTAGCATGCATAAATATTTCTACCCTGGGTCTGTTCCAACGACTTAAATGATAATTTCACTAAGGTCAGATGACGCATGTAAGACTAACAGTCCCCAGCAACGGTGCCAATGATGAATGGCTAGGTATCCCTACGCCCAACCATATGAATCATGAGCATTCACACATGACTCCGTCGAAATCCGTAGATTGTAAGCACTTAACATACACAAGACTTCTAACTAGTGAAACCTTCGGTTAGAACGGTCGTTGTCATCCTAATCTCACTTGTGACGTTCTGTTTACGACGGTTAAGTGAGACCAAGGCTAATGATTTTTATATCTTTTTAATTATCTTTTCAATGACTGATCATCTTGGAAAATAAGGATAGAATATTAATTAATCTAAAATTTTCTTAATCTAAATCTTAACTACTCCTAACATCAGTATCTGATCCCATCTTCTGAGCACATTCTGAGCATCTCCTAACACTTCTGGGTTACCAGACGTTAAGCGTCACTGGGCTTACCAAGTGTTTGGGTTACGTTCGAGATGGTTGTACTTATGGCCTTAATGAACTACGAATGAACAACAACAATTGAAATTATAATAACGAAAACTTAAGTAATTAACAAGTAACTAATAAATCATAAATACATTAAACTATTAAATGCATAAAATAACTAAGTCCAAATGCTACAAGGAATGCTTGAATAGTTCGTCTTTATTGCCATCACACCAATGGGCTTAGATACATTAACACTCGAATAAAGAGCCGATCACTTTTCTTACACCTGTTGCAGGCACTTGTAAAATATTCTATCTCCTGCAGAAACAAACTGCAAGAGCTTCACTAGAACTACTAAAAAGATGCTTAAATGAGGTGGAAGGCCCTCTTATTTATAGGCCAAGAAAGGTGGCTGCGTAAACGGGGCCATGTCGACGCCGGTTGGCTACGTCGACGGGTCCACGTTGATGTGGCCGCGTATACGTGGCCCAGTCGACGCATTGACTAAATGACACTTCATCAATAGGTCAATGTGACAAGGTTGTCCTCTCATCCCCTATCTCTTTATCATTGTCGCAGACTTTCTATGTCATCAAATTAACATGGACATTCAAACAAAAGTTCTCACTGGGGTTTGCCTATCTTCCTCTCAACAACAACTCCTCAATATGCACTTTGCCAACGACTCTTTCTTTCTAGTTCAAAACATAGCTGCCAACTTGCATTGCCTCTTATTAAGGGTGGAGCAATATTGTACACTCTCAGGTTCCACTCTAAATTGGAATAAATCCTCTATTTATAGCTTTTTAGGCAATTACAACCATGCGACCAACTATAGTTGGAAGCGGCTCCAAGATCAAGACATCGTTAAGATTCTAGGGATCCCTTTCCGTTTTAGAGGTTCAACCTGTACTCTCTAGGAGTAGGTTATTTTTTGAATTCAAAAGAAACTTGATAAATGGAAGACTAAACCCCTCACACTTGCAGGTAAATACCTTGTTTGTAAGTCCATATGTGCGTCAACACATCTGTATTACTCTTCGTGTTAGGCCCCCTTCCAAGCTGCCTACTAGAAACTTGAACAGTTATTTCATGACTTTATGTGGTCCTCCAAACATTCTCAGAAAGGATTTCATCGAGTCGCTTGGAATATTGTTACTCTTCCCAAGAATAAAGGTGGCTTAGGTCTTTTAAATTCCTATAAGCAAGGAATTACCTTGGTTGCTAAGTGGTTGGTTCAACATTTAGATGCCTCAGACATCATTGGGACCCTCCTCCAATTAAGGCTTCATCAAGCATTTCCTAAGAACAAGCCCTTCTGGAAAGGCATCCATTTTTTCAATTGGATCTTTTCCCCCCTCACTATCATTCTTCTAGGATCTCATGTTTTCAAAAGCATCCGAAGGACCTAGCAAATTCTACACAGTTACATCGACTGGACTAACGTCAAGATCAACCCTACTATCCTCTCTAGATTGTGTCCATGGTGGTTACCTCTGTTGCCCACTCCCCTTGCCATCACAAAGGCTAAGGTGGCTACCTCGTGGTTTTGGAAAGGTATCATCTCCTTGAATAATCTTAGGCTGGCTAGTAGTTCGATTTCAGGGGTTGAGTTTAGGAATTTGTATGGGGAGTCAGCTACAATGAACCATTGCCTAGTCTAGATCTACTCCTTTCTCCACGGTCATTGGCACATTGATGTTATAGTGCAAAGACCTTTTCAAGGCCTTCAATGGCTGAATGGGGTTAAACTCGTATCCTACCAGCCATCTATCCCCTTTCATCTTATGCACGACCCATCCAAAGTCATTCAACACTGTAATAAGCATTTGCACAAACATGAGTCAATATCATTTTGGATCCCTCTCTTCCAAAATATTTGGAACCTTTCGACCCTCCCCAAAATTAAACAGTTCCTCTAGTGTCTCCTCCACCATGGTCTGCCTATTGGTAAATGGTTAGAATATCTAGGAATTCCCAATCCCAATTTCCCTCTCTGTGGTGGACAAGATGACTTTGTCCATGTGTTTTGGCATTGTCCCTTTGCTCAGCATGTGTGGGAGTGGGCTTCCATAGTTTTTCCTTCATATAAGCTATCTCAAGAGGATGCCATATTCGGCTTTTTAAACATTACTTCTGCTAATCTCAAGTTTCTATGGAAAGTTATTAGGCCTACTATTTTATATTACATTTGGAAGTGAAGATGCAATGTTATATTTCAAAGGACAGATTATTCTAATAAATTTTTGCTCACCAAGTTGGAGAAGTTGCAAACCTTTCACCTCATTCATTTCCAACTCACATCTCAAGCATCCAAGTTCAATCTGGATAGACATCAGTTGGTTCATCTCTTGCAGCTGTGGGAAAGACTTGTGCATTCCAGTAACACTCATCATTAGTAATCTCTGCAAGGAAGCCTTCCCTTTCTGTTGTGAGGAGTCTCCATTGGAACTCTCTCTATCCTTAATTAAGAGCTTTTTTCCTTATTTAATTCTATGTCATTCTATCTTGTAACGAGTCAGTATGGGTGGACGTTTGGTGGTGCCCAATTCAGGTTTCCTCCTTTAATACTTATTTATTTATAAGGATGTTCTCGAGTTTCATGCATAGTGCTCTCAGCTTTCCCTTCCCCTTAACCCTATGACCTATTTAGGTTACTGTAACTGATACACTATTGATATCAATAGAACTTCTTTTCAGGGTCCAACANTAAGCATTTAACCACCCACTTGGCACATAAAACAATACCCTGCTTATAATAATTCATCAATCCTAATCCACCATCCTCTTTGCAAAAAGTGCAAATGTCTCATGTAACACAAAAAATGCTTTCCTAAAATGGTTGTTACTTCAAAGAGAATTTCTCACAAGTGGATCAATGTGGCAATATGAAAAAATATTGGAAGCCCAATATGAAGAATTATACATATGAGTAGCTTGAATGATATGCTTACAAATAATAAACTTACTAGCCATTAAAAGTTTATTATACTTTCACTTAATAAGTTTTTGTTTAATGTTTGTCACCGTAACATCCCATAAAGTTCTTGAAGATCCACCAAAGGAAAAGGGAATACTTAACAATTTCAAAATATTTTCCTATTCTAAGAAATGCCAAGATTTAGGCAAAGCTCATTACTAAACCCCTTTATTGCAAAAGATAGAAGATTTGGAACAATTAATTTGAGAACCTGAAAGTTGACAATATTGATCAATACGATAAAAAATAGCATATGTAATAGCTTTTTCCTATTTTACCATAAAAAAGAAGTCATTTGCAAAATGGATATTTAATAAAGTAATAACAATGTCATTAATAAGATACCTTATAGCAAATTGTGTTCTTAGTCCTTTTGTATAGCATGATATAAAATAATTGTAGCCAAGATGAAAAGATAAGGAGTAAGAGGGCAACCTTGTCTAATTGAGCATTCAAGCTTGAAGCTCTTAGTAATGCTAATATTTGTACCTATAAGTACATTACTATTTGGAAAAAGAGTCTCCACCATCCCAATAAATTTTTCATTAAAAAGATATTTATGAATACAAGCAATAATAGACTACCATTCAATTCTATTGTATTCTTTATCATCATCAAGCTTTAGAAAAGCAATGTCTTAATTGAAATCCTTAGCCCACTACATACCCTCCCAATCTACCACAACATTACCTAGAATATATCTACATTTGACAAAGCCAGTTTGCATTGGATTAATTACCTAAGGAATAATTAGTTTTCATCTTCTAAAAAGACATTTAGCCAGAATTTTATAAACAAAATTCAAAAGCGTGATAGGGCATCATTTACCAATGTGAAAAAGGTTACCATCCTTAAGAATAATTCTAACAACTCCTTTGTTCAGCACTTGACCAAGAGAATGTTGTTCAATGGCTTCAATAAAAACATAATAAAGGTTAATATCAATAAAATCCCAATGATTTTTAAAAAATTCAGTGGGAATTTCATCAAAACTTAAAGCTTTATCATTGGCCAAGCTAAAGACTGCATCTTTAATTTTAGCAAGAGATATGTCCTATTCAAGAAGATGGTTGTGACTATCATGGACAATATTAGGTAAATGATCACAATTAGAGAAAAAATATGCATAATCAAAACCCTCTGAGACAAATATATGTTGAAAATGTCTTTCAAGAAAATCATTAATAATAAGAGCATCGAAACTAATTTGACCATAAACTTCCATAACATCAATAATAGGAAAATTACCTTTACCTTATAAGAATTTAAAATTCTTTATATGATTTTTCCTCTACTTTCAACTAATTAAGATAACTCTTAATGAGAGCACTCTTAGCATTATGCATATCCTACTTTTTTTTGACTAAGTGAACATAAGCAAGTTGTTGTTGAAGTTTAATATTAAAGAGATCATTATGTAAAACAATGTTGATTTGTTAAATTTCATCATAAATTTTTTTTCAATCTTCCTTTATCTTTTGGCATATTGCTTACCTAACTCACTGGAAAAATTATCAACATGATATATAGCATGCAACCACTAATCAATCTAACCTAATTTACTAATGGGTCTCATTTCTACATTCTAGAGAGACATAAAAATACCTTTTCTAGAATGATGAGTCGTGGATTGGCTATGTCAACAAGGCCTCATCAATGCAGGATCTATTTTTTCCTATAAATATGTGCCAACCCACCATTTTTAGGCATCATTCAATCATAATTGTAGTGAAACTCTTGTACTTTTTCCATTTGAAAGTTAGAATATTTTCCCGAGTGCTTGTAGCAAGAGTCATTAAGTATACGAATCTTTATTCAAGCACTATTGTACTTGAGCATGATAGTGCATGTGGCAATAAAGATGAGCTTCTTGATAAACCTTCCAACATTCTAGGTAGCTTAAATATTTTATTCATGCATTTAATGTTTTCAGCTATTTATTTAACATTCCTTAGTAATTAAGTGAGATAAGCTAAATATCGATTAAGTAAACACATAAGTATGACTGCTTCGAGCATGCATATGACATTTGGTAATCCCAACAGCGCTTAATGCTTGGTAACCTAGCAACGTTATATTTGTTCAGGATGTGTATGACAAGTGGGACTAGATACTTATGTTAGGACTAGTTACATGATAGTTAGGCAATTAGATTAAAGTAGACATTAAATTACTTCATTCCTTACCCTATTTATTTCAAGTACCAAAACCATAAAATACAAAATGATAAAAATCATGTACCTTAATTACACTTAAACCATACCCTTCAACTTCACAAGTGTAGTTGGGAAGACAACGAATGTTCTTAACACCCAATTCACTTTCTAGAGAACTAGTGCATCAAAAACTATAGAGTCCACAGAATTTAATCAGATCACATGTGAATGATTTGTGATTTGTATGGTTGGGCGTAGGGGCACCTTCACTGCTCATCATTGGTGCCATTGTCGAGGACTCTTTTTTTTTAAAACATGCACTATCTAGGATTAGTGAACATTATTAATATCATTGGACAAACCCCAAGGTTGACATCATTCTTAAATTACATAAATACAAAAGCACACTGATATTTTATTTGTTTGCAAAATTTCTTCTTTGCATAGGCATGAACATGTCAAACCACCAATCCCACAATAGTGTAAGGTGGTATATACTCATCTAGATGAGTATGTACCTGACTTCACCTTCATCCTACACCAGGATGAGCATCTATGATGGCATGACATGGAGGGAAACATTGTAATGCCCCTTGATCAATTTGTGCCCATGATGCTACTTCAAACTCTTAAGAAGTTAGGCATCCATGATCTTCAAAAGGGGTAAGTTATGCATGATTATGATTTCTAGGACTACCATCCGACTGACACACAATGTAGGAGAGATTGACATTAGGAGAAGCATCATGAATTTGTTAAGGGGAAATGGTTCACCAATCCCTTGTTCTCACTGAACAAAGATGATAATGAGCATCCTTTCTTTGGAGGCTCTCAACATGAAAATTATTTACCCCTAGCTACTGATGATGGGAGTGTAAACTTGAATCTACATTCTAGTATCAACAATCTAGGTTTAGGAAAAGATGGTAGTCAAGGTAGGGGCTCGGACAAGCATCAAGATGATAAGAAACCTAACGAATGTGGTTGTAACAACCGAAGGGAAGTGGATAGATACCATGGTGGTGGCAGTCCTTCTCCCTCTTCATCCTCTTCATCTACATTTTCTTTTTCCTCTTCTTATGATTTTAAAAAATTCCATATAAGGAACAATTGTGATGGAGGTGAGCAGCAAAACAATAATACTAATCGCCATGCCCATAATAATTGAAGGGGTAGCAGAGGACATCATCGATGATAATGAGATAATGATGATGATGAGCCTTTGCTAGCAACTCGAAGCATGCTTAACATTGCAAAGGCATGTAAGATCCCAAATAGGCATGTGAAAGATAGTTAGATCAAGCACTTAGACATGAATAATATCCTACGATTTGAGGGGGGATATAACTCTGATCTACAAAATCATCTACAAGCCTTTCATGATGCTTGCACCTTACAAAACATAGACAATGACTACCAAAAATTGAAGCTATTCCCTAGGACACTTATCAAAGAGGCAGAAATCTGGTACTGATCCTTGGAATCAAAATCTATTTGCTGATGGAGTACAATGCTTGAGCTATTCAATCACAAATAGCAAACGTACTATAGAGTGTCCAATTTGAGAAGGCAAATCCAAGGCTAGAAATAGGAACACATGAACCCTTGGATTCTACCATGGGAAAATATTATTCTCTCATACATCGATGCCCTAGCCATGATTATTCTCAAAGAGAACAACTCCACCACACCATAGATGGGCTTAGAGCAAAAACCAAAAAAGCTCTTGGGGTTTATGCCTAAGGGAGACTATTTGAATTAAGAGCTCATCAAATACAAAGGCTAATAGAGCAAGTAGCAAAAGAAGAAGGTGAGTTTCGGAAAAGGGAAAGTGTAGAAGAATATAATAGGGTCCCTTCCATTAGGAAAAGGGAGTTTGATTTTATGATGAGGAGGAGTCACCACTTAATGAAATGGTAAACAAGAAAACCTTGCCCATCCAAAATTCTGTTTCTAACATTTCGACAAAGGTTGATAAATTATCGGAATCTTTGGATGAAAAATTCCAAATTTCTATGAAGATTGCTAAAGCTTCCAAAGAGTAGAATAGTGCTCACAACTACGGGAGGGGAAAGAAGCTAAATGTTCCTACCAAAGAGGTAAGGGCGAAGCTACTGTAGTAGAAGAAATTGTCGAGACAAACTCTGATGATGATGTTGGGTGTGACATTTGTCAATATGAACATTCAAAGAGATGTTGCCCTATGGTGTCACATTTATAAGAGTCTTGGGTGTATGCATTGAATCCTCGACTAGCAAGGAGGTAAGCACCCAAATAATTGCCTTATCTTTAAGGTAATCTAAGGCAATTCCACCAACAACATCAAGCTTACTATCCAAGTGGAGCTCCACCATAATCATGTGAGCAATACCAATAGTGGAACCAACCACAATCATAGGGAATGAAACTACCAAGAGAGTAGTACCCTTACAGGCAACCAAATCCATATGGGTACTATGTTCAACAACCTGTTTCTCCATTAAGTTCGGCCAACCACGCCTTATTCCAACATCACTATTACCCTCCAAAGTATCATCAAACTCATTCACCATCTACTTGAGGGAAGCACCCATATCCATACCACCCGCTACATTCATTTGCACACATCCCTCCACCCTCAACCCAGTTACCTCTTGCTCCATCCATGTAGGGCAAAATTCCCCCATAGGCACAACAACAAAATGCTACAAGGGTTGTAAATTTACAACCAGCCTTTCAGTTGAGTAGTTCAGATAATCGATCAAAGAAATGACCATTTTTCTAACCCAACAGTCCTCCCAAACCCTCATAACCTAATGTATTTGGTTGTCTTGTATCTCTAGCACCCTCATCCTCTACATCAAACACATTCGAGAGCCCTTTAAATTAAATGCTGCCTTAGATCTACACTCTGATGTTAACCCATGCTGTCTCCAATTGGATCAAGGCTAGTAACCTTCCCATGAAAAGATCTGACTTGAGAAGTCCTCTTATTTACTTAGAGATTTCTATATATAAGCCATGCAAGGCTCTTCTTGATTCTAGTTTTGATGTCAATCTCATCTCCTACAACATGTACAAGGCCTAGAACCTACCACCTCTTAAGAAGAGCAATATTCATTTGGAATTGGTAGAACAATCGATTAGTGTCCCTTTGGGATTAGTGGAGGACATTGTGAACACAATTTGTGGTTGGTCTTATCCTTTCAATTTTCTAGTGATCAAGGTAGAAAATTGCAACTGTGACTTCCCCATCATTATGGGACATGCATGGTTGAGCACTATTGATGCATGAATGGGCATTAAGGACCTCTTCTTGGAAATCTCTAAGGAAAATGAATTTGGACAACTTTAGAAGAAGTTGTACCAAAGAAAGGTGGTAAGTGGTGGGTCTGCATCAACTTTAGACTATTGAATATGGCAACATTTAAATGTCATTTTTTATTGTCATTTGTGGAACAAGTATTGGATACTATATTTGGGCATTGTTTTTATAGCTTCTTGGATGATTATAGTGGCTATAACCAAATCCAAATTATGCCAAAGGATTAGGCTAAAACAACATTCATGAGTCCTTACATGACTTTTGCATATTGCAAGATGTCATTTGGTCTATACAATGCCCTTGTAACATTTCAACTCCTAGTCCTTAGTATTTTTTAATAGTAAATTGGTGGTGGGGTAGAAGTCTTTATGAATGACTTCTCTACCTATGGGGCTACATTTGAGAAAGCCCTAGATTGCCTTGAGCAAGTATTGAAAAGATGTGTTGAAACAAAACTTAGGCTCAATTGGTAGAAATCCATTTAATGATCCAAGAAGGCATAGTACTGGGGCACAAAAATACTCAGAAAGGGATTAAAGTAGACTAGTAAAAGATGAGGGTCATCCAAAAAATCACAATGGTAGATCAAAAAGGAACTAAGAATGTGGTCACTGATCATCTCTCTCGATTAAGATGGGATAACGAAGAGGAGAAGAGCTTGCTCTTTGATCAATTTCTAGATGAACTCCTCTTTATACGAGCAATAAATGACTAACTGCCTATAGAAACAAAATGGTACGATGACATCCTTACTTACCTTCTCACTCAGGAAATGCCATAAGATCTAAACTTTAGGAAGAAATAACAATTTCTTCATTGTGCTAAGTACTTCATGGAAATCAATGGACACCTTTACAAGGTGTATGCCGATGCCCTGGTTCATTAGTGTGTCCCTGATGTAGACCAATTGTGTGTTCTCCAAGATGCTCATGAAGGCCCTTGTGAAGGCCACTATGCTAGGAGATGCACGACATTAAAAATCTTGATGGTAGAATACTATTAGCTAATAAGCTTCAGGGATAAAACACCACGAAATTTAGGCTCTTGAGTCTCGACTGCAAATTTGGCTAAGTGTCAAAACTTGACAAATTTCTTCTAAGTGTTAAGACTATGCTCCCCACTACTGGGACTACACTCTGGAGCGTAGTCAACATAGACTACACAAACAACCCAAATTTCCAATCTTTTCTAAGTGTCAACAGTAGCTGTAAAATTTTGTAAGTGTCCTAACTATGCTCTCCCTTTCAAGACTATGCTCTAGAGCCTAGTCAACATAGTTAGAATTGAAAATGATTAGTTTTGCAAATTTACCTAAGTGTCAAGCTAGAGGCTATTGAGCATAGTTTGCATGGAAAAGATAATTTGGAAAATTTTCTAACTCCTAAGCCTATGCTCCCTACTACGTTCTAGAGTGTATTTAGTGTAGACTGCATGAGCACATCATTGCCAAATTTTTCAAAGTGTCAGGGCTATGCTCTCACCTCTGGGACTATGCTCTCTAGCATAGTTAGTGTAGTCTACACTTAGCCTCATTTTTTGGAAAATTTTTCCTAACTCCTGGGACTACGATCTAGAGCGTAGTCATGCAAAACTATCTCCATAAGCCTCCAGAACTAAGCATCATCCTACATCTCAACTCCAACATTCCTTCAACAAGTGAGATCAGCAAGTTTTGTATCTTTTGCACCCCCCATTTTCCCCCAAATTGTACCTACACTTGACACCACTCAAGAGAGTGGACAATGTAGTCCCAAAGCATAATCTCCAAAACTGCATTGTTTTACATAGTTTTCAGGTACATTGTAGTCTATTTGGCACTCGCACATGCAGCCTTGGCAATGTAGTCACAATTCAGCAATCTCATAGGGTCCACTAGAGCACACCAGCATAACACCATTTGCTTCAGTGGGAGTGTAGTTGGGGCTAGCATAGTCCCAACTACCCCTTACCATGTGGCGCTCGATCCACAAATCACACTGACCCTAACCCTATAAATACCCCAACACTTCACGTGTTAGGGGTTGGCATTTTGACATTTTGGTTGGCATTTTGAAGTGATCACTTGGCACTTTCAACATTTGGCAAACTCATTGCACACTTAGCATTTTAGGTAGACACTGTTGCACACCACTACAACATCGTTGTACACTGCCCAACATATTGTACACCACCGCAACCTACAAAACACCATGGTAGCCAACCTAGCAAGCTCAGATTTCATGGCAACATCAATTTTTGCAGCCTAGACACCTTGAGACTATGACTACATTTCCTATTATGCTTGTTTGTACACCATGTACCTCCTAAACTTATCTTTGTAGTTAACTACACTCCCCCCCCCCCCATTTGGGACAACACCGCTTTCTCTCTTACTTAAGTTCTGTGCATTTCTCACATTTTCTTCTGTATTTTAGCATCCTCCTTGCATTTTTCATTATTTAAGCACATATCTACACATTTTTACCCTCATTTTTGCACCTAAAACTTCAACTATGCTTATCCCTGGGTGCACCATGGACATCGAAAATATCATGCAAATCCTTAACATTTGCTTTGTCGTAACACCCACAAGTCCCAGTTCGATTGACAAGACTGTTCTAGGAACCCTTCTTCTATTTCTAGTAGGCCCTTGTATAGAAGTAGGGTTAAGATTATGTGACCATGGACCCCTCGGAGTCCCATTTCAACCCTCAATGTTTTCAATTGCTACAAGGAATACCCACCAATTTTCCTAATCCTATGAATGTTGTCAACGAGATGGTGGGATGACTACTTGAATGGAGGGTCCTTAATAGTGGATTCAACCACTATACCCCTTTTACATATGGGGCATTGACTTCATCGATCAAATCACCCCCCATGTCTAATGAAAAGGCATACATCATCATAGTAGTTGACTACTACACCACATGGGTAGAAGTGATAGCCATCACCAATTGTACATCATCCACTACTACTCAATTTGTACAACAAAATGTTGTAAATAGGTTTGGGGTGCCATGTGCATTAATTTCTCAAAATGGAACTCATTTACAGGTGCCACTTTTGAAAAACTCATGCAACGCTTAGGGGTCGAACATAAATGAACAACACCCTATCACCCCCCATGCTAATGGTTAAGTAGAAGTCACCAATAGGGAGATCACAAAGATCCTAATAAGGACCGTAAATAAATATAGGAGAGACTGGGACACAAAACTCAATGATGCCCTCTAGGCCTACCACTCTACATGGATCCCTCTAGGGCCATGTTAATCTATAAACCTAAGAGCCCACATAGAAAGTAGTTGGTCAACATCCAATAAGTGAAACCTTTCCTAGTGCCAAGACAAGCCAGTGCAACTACTACCTCATCGGATGGACAGCCACACTTAATATTTTGAATCTCCTCCTTCCAACTTAGTCATGGGGGCCATTTTTGCTAATCATCCATATGGCTCCTCAATTTTTCTATTTTTTGTTTTGCACATTTTTTTCTTTATAGTTATTTATTTTACACCCTTTTGATCTTCAAAATTTTTCCTATTTTACACCATTTTTTGGTTTGCAACATTGTTAGTATGTTTTATCTTTCTTGAATATTTTATACTTTCTTATATATTTTATATTTTACTTTATTTTGTGTGTGTGAATTTTCACTATTTTTGCTAATAAAAGTGCTTTATTACCATAGGATATAGTACCAATGTTGTTGTTTACTAATGGTGGTTTATGGTTAATGTTGTGATTGTTTATGTTTGGCTTCTATTTTTGAATTCTAATGTCTGATGACTAAGACATGGTTTATTTTTCATGGAACAGGTAGTGAGTCCACATCATCTACTCATCCACAACCTCTATGGTTTTTCTTATTCTAGAAGTTTGAGGTCACTTTCATTAAATAAACTTTTAATCAAGTTGTAACCTTTGGTAGCTTCCAGAATTAGGAAGGATTCAAAGATTTACATAGCATGTGACTTCAAGAGGACTCAATACTCTTTGTACCCTTCTACTTACCTGGGTGCTTGAGTGTTTTCATATACTTCTTATCATTCTATGTCTTCCAATAATAGGAAGTTAAATAAAGTCTTTGCATGGTGTGGTTTCCATTCAAAACGACAAAAACAAAAAACAAAAAACAAAAATGAAACAACGTTATGAGAATTCAAAGCACACCCCT
This sequence comes from Gnetum montanum, assembly GCA_015680685.1. NCBI lineage: Eukaryota > Viridiplantae > Streptophyta > Gnetopsida > Gnetales > Gnetaceae > Gnetum > Gnetum montanum. Next base: position 193,787 of record MNCI01007588.1, read on the forward strand.
TAGACAAATAAATGGGCTACAAGCACTGGTTATGAGACTATAAAGACATGTTACCTATGCCCAAAGGCCCCCTCTAACTAAGGCCCTCTGTCACTTTTTGCTTTCCTCTCCTCTCTTTATCAAATGGTGGTTGTTCTATGGGAGCACTCTTGTGTCTTGAGGGGCTGGATCACTCTTGGAGTGGCGATGCAAAGTCACTAAAAGAGGTTGGTTTTGGTCTGGACTCAAGATGGATCTTCTCAGGTCATTTTAAACACAAATTTTACAAGGGACTTCTTATGACCTCAATTTGGAATTCCATTCCACCTTCGTAGTTATCCATCTATGCTACCCATAGCTCATCTCACTCCTGATTTCCATGTTATGCTTGATGTCTTAGTTTGATGTGTTGGAACTCCTGTAGATTCTTTCCAGCTGGTCCTTAAATTTTCATGACCATTAATCAATTGTGGGGCCCATAGACTCCTTAGTTAAGGTTATGTAAGGGCAAAAAGGACATGTGCCTACTATAGGGAGGACCTACTTCCATATCTCTTGGTTTGGATAGTTAAGTTTCTTACCTTTGACATTGCTACAATCCTATCTTTCACATGCCACATTGTACATTCAGCTCTATGCTTCTTAAAACCTTCATAAAACTTCATTCTCCAATCATTTTCTGAATTTTCCAAGCTCCAACACCTTCTTCTACTATTTTAATCATGTTCATGGCTTTTTGAGCTTTCATTTAACTCCAATTTCACTCAAAAACTCCATGTATTTTTGAGTTTGACCAAAGTCAATGGTGGTCAACAGCCATGTCGACTAGGCCTAGTCGACACAACTAACCCTGTTGACTAGGCCCTATCAACTAGGCCCCGTTGATGTAAAGCAAAAAGTCTATAAATATCGCTAAACACTTTGCAATTTTTTATCATTTTCTACACAATAAGAGGGGAGTTTTTTCCATTTTTCAAAGTGTAACACCTTCTAAAGCCCATAACATTCCAACCATTTGTCCAAATCACTTGGTTCTTCAATCTTGTAACTATTGGAGGTAAGCTCTTTGTCGTGGGGGCCACAAACCTTAAGGTTTTTAATGAAAATTTTTTATCCCCCAAAGGGTTGATGAATACATCAATAATGAAAACCATTGATTTTTGGGAGCTTAGCCCTTTCAACAACCTCTGGTATGACTATGATCATTTATCAACATTGAAACAAAAATAATTTAATAATTAAAATTGACCAAATTAGTCATAATCATAACTTAGCTAGGTATAACCTTCCTAATGAGATAAGGTATTCCAATTGTTTCATGTTACACAAAAATTACTAACCCATGGTCATGTTGTGATTACAGATGGTACCAAGGCCAAAACAACTGTAGGAAGGAGGACCCTCTCAATCAAGAGAGAAACAACCTAGAGCTGGAAGGGGCCAATAAGAACAAGCCTAGGAATAGGTAGAAGAAACCCATGCAATGGGACCTCTTCAGAAAGAGCCCAAAGTAGAATCTATTAGACAAATTCTTGAAGAAGAGCCTATAATAGAATAATCATAACCAGAAGAGGCACCAAGGCTTGCACTGAGACTTGAAGTCACATTAACATAAGCTTGCCTCAAAAAAATTAGGCCCTATGATGTCCAACAATCAGTTCTCTAAGAACTAAACTTTAGGCCATTCTTAGAGCATGCTCCAACAAAGGTGAAGACATAATTATAAACCTCTCCCATGTGGCCAATCATCACTTCTAGTGGGAAGTGGTACATGGAAGAGATGTACCTCTTTAGAAACAACAAAATGGTAGGCTCCATGGTGAAGAACAAGGATATTCAAGTGTCCTACTCGGCTGAAGTCATCGTGTAGGCTTTTGGGTTGCCTGATTCTAGAACATAATTGGCAGAGCTATCTACATAGGCTGACCTGAAGGCCAAAAAGGAGTGGACCCAGTAGTGTTACAAGGTTGACCATAAGGAGTTTGATGCATTCACACTGGCAAAACACATATACTGTAAGATAGTGGCCTATCAGCACAATCTAATGGTGAGGCCTAGTAAGGTGACTGTCTTCTCCACCTAAGCATGTGCCACTCTAAGAAGGAGATTTTTACTAGACGACCATGGTTAGAACTCAAAAAGTAGGTGGCCAACTCGTACTTGTTGTATGAGGCTGAGTTTAAGCACCATAAGGACACTAACCAAAAGCTTGAGATGGTAAACACTGAACTCAAAGTTCTCAAGGCATGATTCACTAATCAATGATCAACTGTTGAAAACCTAGCTAGGAGAATGAATGATTACCAAGAGTTGCAAAATGTAATTAAGGCATTCGAAATCGAGTGCAAACAATTCGCTAGTTGGTTTATCAATGCTAAGGAGCTATTCCCAGCAATTCCCTATCCTTGGGATGTCTCCATTCTAGCCCACATTGGTAAAGCTACATGGATCATGCATGATCCCATGAGTAAGGAGGAGAAAGTAAAAGCCTTGTTGGATGCTTTTTGCTTCCCACCAAAAGTTGCAATAGCAGCTAGACAACCACAACAACCTCGACTATCGCATGTGCTTGAAGTTGGAGAAGGTCTATTCGAGCCTCTACTACCTGGGACCATGTGATCTTTTCAAATAGTCTTCATGACATCAGAGGACGTGTTGTTTGATTTTTTTTATGTTCAATTTTGTGTCATGAACACCCCAATTTATAATTCTATTGATCCATACACCTAGGCACTCAAGTCTGTCATGTAGTCTTATTGATTCATGTGCTAGTCAATATCCCATATCTTCCTAATTTTGTAAAGAACTCATGGATGAGTTTTCATTTAGTCATGAGGGTATGATGAATCACAGATTACCTGCATCAACTAGGCCTTATCAACTGGGCCCCATCAACTAGGCCCTGTTGCTGCATCATTTGATGCATTAACATGGCCCTGTCAATGCAAGGTTTGTTCTTGCCTATAAATATGTGCAACCTATTGTGTTTAAGCATCATTCATTCATAGTTGTAGCAAAGCTCTTGCAATTTTTCCATTTGAAAGTTAGAATATTTTCTTAAGTGCTCGCAACTAAAGTCATTGAGTGTACAAATCTTTATTCGAGAACTATTGTACTTGAGCATAATTGTGTGTGCAGCAATAAAGACGAGCTTCTTGATAAACCTTGCATTATTTTGTAAAGCTTAAATAATTTATTCATGCATTTAATGTTTTTAGCTATTTATTTAACATTCCTCAGTAATTAAGTGAGATAAGCTAAATAGTGATTAAGTAAACACATAAGTATGACTACTTCAAGCATGTGTATGATGTTTGGTAATCCCAAAAGTGCTTAACACTTGGTAACCTAGCAATGTTATGTGTTCAGGATGTGTATGGCAAGTGGGACTGGATACTTATGTTAGGACTAGTTACATGATAGTTAGACAATTAGATTAAAGTAGGCATTAAATTACTTAATTCCTTACCCTATTTATTTCAAGTACCAAAACCATAAAACACAAAATGATAAAAATCATGCACCCCAGTTACACTTAAACCATACCCTTGAGCTTTACAAGTGTAGTTGGGAAGACAATGAACATTCTCAAAACCCAGTTCACTTCCTAGAGAACTAGTCAATTGGAAACTATAAAGTCCATGAAATTTGATTGGATTGTGAGTGAACACTTTGTGATTTGTATGGTTGGTCATAGGGGTACCTTCACTGCTCATCATAGAAGGAGTAAGAAATAAAGATGCATTCACACAAAAAAACTCATAAAGTTAAATTGGAGATTTAATACCAAATTTGAAATTAAGATAAATTGGAAAATGATTTGAAAGCATTGCATCTTTATGAATTGTAACCTTTCCATCACAAAACCAAGAAGAATAATTAAAAAAATAAAATCAGTTAAGTCTTTTAAAAATCTATTCATTACCTTCACGAAGGTTAAACTAGGTAAACCAATCATCACAATGAACATTTGATCTAGTAGGATTAAAAAGCTCTTGGCTTGCAAGCTAAGAAGAAACTCCACCAATTTTATTGTGAGAATTTTTAATCATATTAAAATCACCACAAAAAATCCAAGGAATGTTAGGCAAACTTTATAGAAGAAATTGCTATCGAACAAGCTTATCTGTAGAAGTAGTAGGAGCATAAATATTACAACTACCTAAAGGACTTGAAGCATCTTGAAGAATAACCCATACTACAAAATTATTTTTACCATGAGGGATACTATTTTTAGACAAGAAATGATTGATAATGAGAGCTACACGACCTCAACCAATATTATGATTAGTAGATAATACTGTAGAATTTTAAAGAATATTGTTACCATCCATGACTATATCTAAATTGGAAATCTTAATCTCTTGAAGAAGAATAAAATTAGGAACTAAATGTTGCATGCAAAGAAAAACATTAACAATTTTGGTCTAAAGTCTATTAGTAAGACCTCAGACATTCCATGAAAAGATTAACATATGATGGAGGGAGAGGAGGCCCCCATCCTATTAATAGAGTTAACATTCTTAAAATAAATTATGTCCATATCTAGTCCAATAGTTGTAAATGAATTATTAATAATTAAAATATCTTAAAGATGTTAACCATTTTGATGATCTGACATATATTTATCAATAGATATGCTTCTTCAATGTTTTTTATTATTAAAAATGATTTGAAAATCATTTCAATCAAGAATAGGATTCTATGAAATCTTAGGAGCGTATATTTGTTTCCCCTTGGTCATTGAATAATTTTTTGAAATTGCTTTCATCAAAACCTTCCTTGAAGACACATTTTGTTGACTAGTAGTAAAAGAGAGGGGTGGGCTAATTATTGAAACGTTAGCAAAAGAAATCATTGTAAGATTTGTGGCATCAATAGAAAAAACCTTAGCAAAATCTTTAACATTAGCAAAATAAACCTTAGTAGCATTTACAACAACTTGTTCATGTGTTTGCATTGCCTTGTTTTGTAGCATAAAAGGACATGAATCAAACATGTGATCCTCATGATGGAAATAGTGACATGCCTTTGGAAGATTGTAATAAACAACATTTTGTGCATAATTAATCATGCCAACCTATAGAGGAATTTCTCAATTAACCAAATCAACATTCACTTTAATCATATATCAAATTCTGCAAAAATCGCTAGCTACAACAAGGGTTTTAGAATACTTAATTGGGTGAATACGAGAGATAATCCTTTTCAACTTTTTCAAAAATTAATGGAAGATTTGATAATTCAACAAAACAAAAAAAAATATTTGAAATTCAAGAGATGCTTGATTAAAAGAGGGAATCCACTTTTGAATAATCAATAAAGCATGACAGTAATTGAAAATACTGATATCAATGACCTTAGAAACCATCATCGAATCAACAAATTTTACCAACAAAAAAAGAGTTTGACAAATAACATGCATGGACAACATCTAAACCTTGATCTTTTAAAACCAAATTTAAATGATTCAAAAAAATTGAGAAAGCAAGTAAATAACCCATTATGTGCATGTAAATACATGTTCCAAAAATTTCTTAAGTAATAGATTCATATAAATCATCATGCAATTCATATAAAGGCATAGAAATAGTGGTTTCGCCTAAAGAATCACTAACTGAATCTGGCCATGTTGCACGTGATATCAATGGCAAACCCCTTGCTATCTCATATCAATGCAAAAACCCTTATCACAAAAACCCTAGCTATTAGAACACCTAAAGCCACATAAACCCCCACTTCATAACCAAACAAGTCTATTGTTTAAGCAAAGAAAATTTTGTAGTCTCATAGATTGAGATGAAACTAAATTTTTATTACATTCGTAGACCCTCATAGATCTATTAATCTATTAGATAATAAAAGTATATATATTATGATCTTTTCATAATATACTAATATATTAAGTCATGGACTATAAATTAGTTCAATTTAATCCTTCCAAGAAGAATAGTTATCTTTTAATAGGAGCTTCACATTATAGAACCATAAGGACTTTCATCTATTTTATTCCTTTTGATTGAACCTTACTTTGATCCCATGTAAGATTGATTGTTAATTATATCCCAAAACATGTGCAAAGAAAACAATACAAAATTAAAAAAGATAATGTTTAATCCTAAAATTACAAATAGATTATTAGTACCCTAAAAGTAATGTTCTTTACTTCGTAGGACAAGGTCATTACATGTGATGGTTTTCTTGTTAGGGAGGTTGATGAGCAATGAGATACCCCTGTGCTCAACCATACAAATACAAGCATGTACATGTGATTCAGTCAAACTCCGTGGAGTGACTAGTTGTGGTACCTAGATAGTTATACATTGATCATAGTTCATTGTCTTCCCACTTGGACTAGTATTTTCTTTGTCACGTATGGTTTAGTCCAAAGTGAGGTGTATGATGTGATCCCTAATACTATGCTACTCCTAAGGACAATAAGAGATAACTTGATTAAGCTAATTAAGCTAATGGGCAATAGGAAATAAGATCTAAGCTAGCCTAAGTGCGATGAGCATCTGTCCCTAATCATTTCTATACATCTCGGACTTCATGTACTGCTTCTAGAATTACCAAGCACACATCACTCGAAGCACTACTTGGTACGCTATTGGATTACCACATAGTTACACTTAAATGTTCGTGATTAAGGCATACTCATTTTGCGTTAACAATAGAAATAGTAAATGACAATAAAAGAAATATTAACTAAGAAAATAGCAATAAATAATCAACAATTAAAATAATTAAAAGCTAAGTGAATGCTACAATGATGGAGTAATCTCAATCTTTATTGTTGATCGTTTGTGTGTCCAAGTACATCACACTCGAACAAAGGTTCCGTACAATTACAAGCATCACACTACGAGCATGCACTGGGAAAGAACACTAAAACTAACTATAAGAACTAAAAACTAAAAATTGACTAAAAGACTAGCTAAAGACTCTCTCGATGTGCACCTAAGTGTTGTATTTATAGGCTAACACAGGAATCACGATATCGTGTATACGATATTGTGTCTAGGCTACGATATCACGTACCTAATATCAGAGCCTAGCAAACCACGATTCATCATACCCCCATGATTGAATAAAAACTCGTCCTCAAGTTAAACAAAATGAGGAACAAGTTCATTTGATTACAATAGTGGATAGGTATGGGATTATTGAATGATCATGGATTGTTTAATGCCACAGTGTGGGACTAGACAAAACAAAATCTGGATACCAACACAATAATATAAAACTTGCGGAACTCATGTGGTTCTTAGTGGTGGTGGCTCCTCCATGAGTGTCTTTCCTTTGTCCTATGCTCCAAGCTTCTGAAATGGATACCTTTGAAGAAGTGCCTGAAGTTTTTCCTCTTCTATCAGAGGATCATGAGCTATCCATGCTAATGTTCCAATGTTTGATGGAGCCGACATTTCCCATAGACACAGTAGTTGCAGGAACATTTGATTGGCCTTGACATACCATGCCTCAAATAGATATCGTTTCTCTTCATAGGCTCTTGCTTTGTCTTTGAGTTCCTGGTAATCTGTAAGCCATCAAGCCAAATTTGTTGCTACATCTTTTTGACCTTAGTAGCTAGCCTTTAACACCTCTAATTCAGAGTTTGCTACTTCTAATTTTTGCAATGTCTTCATATGTTCTGCAAACTCTGTCTTATATTTAGCATAGGTGGTAGCTACCTACTTCTTGAGCTTAGTTCTTGGGTGCCCTGCTGTTAACATGATTAAGTTGGCATACCATAGATTTGCCAACTCCATGTACTCTATTAAGTCTTGAATCTGCAAGTCCCAACTTTTCAATTTTGCTTGATGGGTAAAGGCATATGTATCCAGTACGGCTTGCTAATCAGTGTGTTGAACACTAAAAGAATTAATGTGGGCCTTAGCCATACAAATCTCCTTTTCAATGATTTCCTTGTACATTTCCACTTGGTCATAGAAGTGTTCTTTTAACTTCTCGTGCTTGTTGGCCTCATTTTTCCACACACTTATTTCTATGGCTATCTTTTGTTGGATGGCATGGACCTCCTCCATGGAAAGGGTCCTATTCTCTCTGGCCAAGTAATTCATGTCTTGGTTAACCCAAACTAGTTGTTCTTTCATTTGTTGAAAACTTTCTTTGAGAACATTCTTCTATTTCTCAACTATTGTCAATCGAAGATTTTCAGCAGCAAGGAATTTCTTTTCCTCTTGTAAGGCCTTGAGAGCTTTAACATGTGCATATGTCTGAGCTTGTGCCTTTGAAGCATCCCCATAGGCCTGTTCCTTTTCCCTTACCACCTTTTTATTTTCTTCCAACAATTTATTCAATTTCTTAGTTCTAAAAATGTCTAATTGGTCAACTATGATAAATTGGGAAGGATCTCGTCATTCAACTTATAGGGTGATGAGTTTTCTTTGCAATCTTTGCAACTCTTCTTCTGCATGCTTGGCCTTAACTTTAACCATGACCAATTTTCCTTTGGTGGAAATAAGATCCGATTGTGCTACGATGACATCTTGGGGAATTTCAAACAAGAATGTCATAACTTGTCCTATTTGTAGCAAGCGATCTAAAGCATCCTTATGTTCCGTAGGAGTCATTGAGGGACTAGCCAAAGCTTGAGCATCACGTTCTTCTATGAAATTTGCCGATGGCACAACAAGAATGTCAAATGATTCTTTGATGTGGTCTACAACCACCTCTGCTATGCTTGTTGCATCCTAGTGCTGCATGACCACCACCATGACTCTTTCACCAATTTCCAACCTGACCTGGAAAGATGCAGCATTCCCAAAGATCTGCTAAGACCATTGGGACTCTCCTCCTGAAATCAATGAAATATGTCCACTTCTAGGGTCGGCTAAAATAGTGGGCTATACGACATCATCAATGACCTTGAATAAGTTTTCAGCATCATGGCTTTCCCAACTAATTATCTCAGTGATTGTTTGAAGATGACTAATGGATGGCTGATAGTCTTGTTGCGACAATGGTGATTACTAGACTTGCTAGCTTATGGGCTGTGTGCTGGGCCTTGCTTCTTGTTGTTGGTTGGGTCTTGCCGTTTGAGGCGTAGTGGGCCCAATCGTTTGCTCTTCCTCTCATTCTAACTACTCGCCAGCATCTTTCCTAAGCATCAACTATTTGAGCAATTCAACATATGAAGCATTTTGGGCTTTTCTAGGAACATCATTTGTGTAGCCCAAGATCCTATCACGTTTGCACAAGTTCTTGATACGGCAAGGGAAAGGCAAAGTAAGCTTCCCTATCTTGCTTTCTTCAGACTACCTTAATATCCCCATCAGATATAAATGGGGTAGATTCACATTAAATTTTTCCATTAAAATTGCACTGCCTCGCACCGCTTAAGTAGATAATCTATTTAAACCTTTGATGGGGAAAAGGTGATAAGTGCCAATCTTAAAGTAGATCCTCTCTTCCAAGGTAAATTCTTCATAAAATTTATTCTCCTTGTCGTAGGCCCATTTCAACCATAATTTCCTTGCATTTGCATCTAAGTGAGTGGACAAATGAGTAACTTTTGGTCCCTCATTAAGAAGATTTAGGACCTCTACAATGGCCTTTGCAGAAAAATCAATGGAGACACCACCTACATTGACAACGATGCCTTCCTCCTTGCTATGCCAAAATTGATATGTTTCACCCAAATACCAATCACTACTCTTTAAGAGGATGGGCCATAATGGAGATGCCTTTAGTTGAGTCTTCATTGGTTCAAGGGCAAACTCAATAAAAGGCCCAAAATTGAGCTCCACTATCACAGTTGCAAGGATGGGCTTCTCCCAAATGGCTTGGAGACATTTAGGGGACAACATAAGATGTTGCCCTGGTTTCAAGGCTCTAACTTCGCCACCTTTTGCATGGCCAAATTGCACTATTGTAGGGGTTTCTTGATGAATGTTGAATGAGTGGACCTCCTACTCTGCATGTTCTACTCGAGGTTCCTAGCCTCTACCTTCTCTCAGGCATTTAGTTGCACCTTGAGAAGGTCCTCCTTGCTGTCCTCTTTTAGGGGCCATCTATAAACATACAAAGATTGATTATTAGTAAGGTTATTTAAAGAAATTTAGTTATCTCATACCTTACTCATTGCCTGTAATAAATGTTTAATTCTTTGCTTAATGTGATTCTAGAGTTAGAGAGTTTTCAAGAAGGTTGCCCTAAAAGTTTAATGTTGGACCTAATCTATTTAGGTGACTCATATAATAATTTAGATGACTTGGATAAAGGAAGAAAATTAGTTTGCAATGAATTTTTAATGGTACTTACCCCTATGGTATCCTTTGAGCGATAGCAAATTTCGAAAAAATTATCCACAAGTTCTATACTATCCCTCCTCCACGACTAAGCTAAACACTTCAAGTTTAATTATGTTTAATTGGAAAAGAAATCGAAGCATCGAAGAGCGAAATATTGAAAGTTGAATTTAGACTTGCAAATCATGAAAAATTGTGGAAAAAAATTTGAACAACTCCCCCCGTGTCAACTGTTGAAAATGATGTGTGTAGTGCGCAGGGGTCCCACGTATATACTTTTTATAGATGCAATATCGAGTATTGACTATTGTGTACCCAATATCATGTCAGACCTGATATTGGGTACCTGATATCGTGTCTCAACTAAGATAGGGTACTTAGTAGAATTGATGATTTTTCAAGTTTTAGGGCTAAAATTGAAGGATTTAAGGTAGATTCAAAAGGTCTAGGTAATGGCAAGTGGAAATTGAGGCACTGAAAGTGTGATGAAGTGGAATCATAAAATAAACTTCTTTGAAAAGGATGAGAAAAAAGGACATGTAGTGGTTCAAAAGAACGTTCAGTTAAAATGATAACAAAGGAAAGAATGGATTTGGCAATGGAGTACTCGAAGGATATAAAATGATGTGGTGGTGTACAACAAGTATAAATTACAAAAGTCACACAAGTGGGTCCTCCCCAAAGCAGGTTCCAACCTATAATTCCCTTGTGTAACCACATCTTAAAATTTCCATAGGCACTAGAAGGGTTAAATGCAACCTGCACTTGTGAAACAAAACACACACATGTTAACTACCACTGCTATGAGGTACGAATTCTATGCCACACAAGATACAAGTTAGAAGTACTTAGACCATGAGATGAGACGAATTGTAGAAGGGATTGCAGAGATTGGGAGGTGAGGTAACTTACCTAGGGCACAATGAATCCTATGTGTTGTGCATGATTAAAATACCATTAGCCTTTTGATCCAAGATCAAAACCAAGTCCATACCTCTTATCAATGACATCACATTATTTCATCCCAATGATAGACAATAATAAGAGCATCATGATAGCAAGGTGTACGATTAGTTGGCATTTTGCACAAGGGAGAAGTGATTTGAATTTGTTTGCAACACGTTTTTCTTGTGCTTTTCTTTTCTACTTCATTTCTTTCTTTTCTTCTTGCTTTCTTCTTCTTCTCTCTCTCTTCTCTCTTTTTCTTCTTTTTTTTTTCTTTTGGCAAATTTTGCACTTAGTCTTTCCTGAGGGTGATCCGAAGAAGCTGCCAACCTTCAGGCATGGGTGCATGTCTTTCTGGTGGAACCTCCCAGAATAGCATTGCATTCCTTTCTTAAGTGCCTTTATTACTACTCTTACTCCCATTGTTCGTTAGATCTACAATAATCTTAGCACAACCAAGCTGCATGATAGCACATATAGATGTCACCAAAGAGAATCCATAAGTCCCCTTGATGTCACACCCTTGCCATTCCCTCTTAGTTTGTCACTCTTCACTCTAGGCATAATGAGTACAAAGTTACTTTAAGTTTTGCTAATAATAAGAATATCATCATACCTAGAGTAAGAACCTCTTGTTAATAGAATGGGTGGGTGGATTTTGTGGGCTCACTATCCAAATAATTAGTCACTTATGACTCGATAACATAGAACAACACCTCAACTAACTAGTTACATGAGTATTTTATTCACAGATGAGATTACTCACAAAAGATAAAACGAGAAATTAGAAAACAAAAAATTGAAAAAAAATTTGTAAAACCAAAGAAAATAAAAAACATTTACTAATTCTGCTTGTTGAATGGGGGGTATCCCCCATGACTAAACCTTTGATCATGGCGAGAATTAATAAATGGAAAGTTAGGATCCATGCATGTTGGAAATATTAGGGTCCGATCATATCCAAACCACTGGGTGTCTTTTGGTGTAGTGGTAGGGACATACCCAAATTGGGATTCACACACTTGATTAAAGTAAGCATAGTAGGGTAGATTATAAGATGTGGTCATGTGATAAGAAGCTGACCCACTATGGCACCCATGACCATAAGATGGTATGTAAGGATCAATATGTCTCATCGTGTTGTTATATTCATTAGGCTACAAGGTTGTTGGAATATTAATTGGTGGCTTAGATAAGGTAACAAGAGGTGTTAAGTTTGAAGGGGAAGGTGCATCACTATGTTGGGCTTGTGTTGAGTTGGAGGATGCAGTGGTTTTAGTATCATGTTGTCTCTTTCTACGGCCATGCCTAAAGAAGTGATGCTTCCAACATTGTGGAGGACTTCCACTACTGTTGATAATAGTAACACAAGTAATGTTTGTTGGTTGGTGCTATGGTGCAAAACCTTCTGGTACAACTGGTGGCAATGTATAAGGAGGTGAAGGAGAAGAATATTGAGAGTAAGGAGGAGTGTAAGGAACATGAGGTGGTGATCTCGTAGGAGAGGACATGGGTTGATGATACTCGGGGGAGTGATAATGACGAGGTGAAGTAGAGTATGTTGATCCAGTTGAAGAAACATGGTGTTGAACATAATAAGCACTTGGTTTTAGGTGATACAAAGGGTGTGGCTAGTTTGACAATGGCCTCCCCCACGACTGGGGGTTTTGCCACCATGGTTGAGCACAATACTTTTATACAAAATCTGGATGTAGCATTCTTCCCCAATGCTCATGTAGATGTGACAACATTGGGCATTGGCCATTGGGGTGATTGTACAAGCAAACATTGCATTGATACTTATGATTTGCGATTGAGCCCCTATCCTCATTTTCTTTAATCCTTCTTTTTGATGGTCGAATGATGCTCTATCTTTTTTCTAGGTTTGGTATCCTCTATTTGTTTTGGTCATCAAAGTTATCTTGCGTGAGGCTCCCTCTAATAAGGTTTGCATATTCTCCACATTTTTCATGTACCCACTCCACCATCTTGTTGATCTTTGTCTTGATTTCATCTAGTAATTTTAGTATTAGCAAAGGTAGGGATAGTTTCACCCCCTCAAGGTGAGTTGATTTCTCCTCTTCATAATTATGGAACTTTGTTATTTTAAGAGTTTGGTCTTGTTGAGATTTTTTAACATTCTCCCATTTGGCTATTTCTCCTTCTTCTTTTGCTACCCACTTAATAAGCTCTTGGAATTGATGGGTTCATAGTTCATATAGTTGACTTAGGACATACATCCCTAGGGTCTCTCTTGTTTCATTATGGAGCCCATCCATGATGTGATACATTAGCCTTTCCTTGGAGAACCCACGGCCTGGGCATTTGTTTAACAAAGAGTAATATCTTTCTAAGGCCATGTCCAAGGGTTCATGTTGTTCTTGTTTCCACTCTTGGATTTGTCTCCTCAAGGTCAACACTCTTACATAAGTTTGATATCTTTCATTGAAGAGGTTTACCATTACAGGCCAATGGTGAATTGAATTTAGTTTTAAAGACTTGTACCACACTTTTGCTTGGCCAACGAGTGTCATGGGAAAGAGCTTAAGCCTTTGCCACCCATTCTCAATGTTGTTCCATACACAAGCATCATAGAAGGCTCATAAATGATGTTGCGGATCTAAATCATATCCTTCTGAGAACTTAGGAAAGTTGTTTAAATCAAGCCTAGGTAGATGACTTTCCTTGCAATGCCTATGGGATATCTGAATGGCCTCTGTTATATGCATTAGGCTCTTAGTGGTAAGCAGGGGTTCATTGTCGCTAAATAGGTTGTGAATTCATGAGTTGGGATAATGTTGTCTATGTTCATGTTGGCATTCCTGATTTTGTCTATTGGTTCAATTTTTATTTCCATGCCAACCCCTTAAGGAATAGTCATCTGTGTTACAACCTAACATTGAAAGAGCAAAGGAAGAGAGGGAATTGGAAGACTTGTCATGACTTTTGTAAGTCTTCTAATCATTCCATAATGTACTCTTGTTACCCATTGAGAAGGTCCTAGGCCTTACGGGCCTCCTCATTTTAGGGGATGTCCCATCTTCACTAGAGGTGTCTGAATTGGATGACAAAAGTCCTTAAATATCGTTGGGGTGTCTATGAACATATGAAACTCTTGCATAAGATTGAGTACTCCAAACTTCTTCTTTATCATAAATTTCATTGGTTCCCCAATGAATTGCCTTGCTAGATGTTGCGTTATCACTGTCTTATGAAAGAGACATTGTCGTGAATTGTGTGTGACTTAATTGAATTTAATTTTTTTTCTAAAAGATATATTGTTAATACCCTATTACAACGATCTTGTATGATATAACTAATCTAGATAACTAGCACCATCCTTGCCAATGGTGCCAATGATGAGTGGCGAGGTACCCCCATGCTCAACCATATGAATACGAGCATGTACGCACGATTTGGTTGAACTCAACGGAGTGATTAGTTGTGGTATCTAGATAGTTATACGTTGATCATAGTTCGTTGTCTTCCCACTTGGACTAGTATTTGCTTTGTCACATATGGTTTAGTCTAGAGTGAGGTGTATGATGTGATCCCTAATACTATGCTACTCCTAAGGACAATAAGAGATAACTCGATTAAGCTAATTAAGCTAATGGGCAATAGGAAATAAGATCTAAGCCAGTCTAAGTGCAATGAGCATATGTCCCTAATCATCCATATGCATCTCAAACTTCATGTACTACTTCTNATGTCCCTAATCATCCATATGCATCTCAAACTTCATGTACTACTTCTAGAATTACCAAGCACACATCACTCGAAGCACTACTCCGTACGCTACTGGATTACCACATAGTTACACTTAAATGTTCGTGATTGAGGTGTACTCATTCCATGTTAACAATAGGAATAGTAAATGATGGTAAAAGAAATATTAAGTAAGAAAACAACAATAAATAATCAACAATTAAATGCTAAGTGAATGCTACAATGATGGAGTAATCTCGATCTTTATTGGCAATCATGTGCATGTCCAAGTACATCACACTCGAACAAAGGTTCCGTACAATTACAAGCATCACACTGTGGGCATGCACTTGTAAAAAACACAAAAATTGACTATAAGAACTGAAAACTAAAAATAGACTAAAAGACTAGCTAAAGACTCTCTCGTTGTGCACTTGAGTGTTGTATTTATAGGCTAACACAAGAATCATGATATCATGTATACGATATCGTATCTAGGCTACGATATTATGTACCTGATATCGGAGCCTGGCAAGCTGCAATTCATCAAAGGTGGTTACGCCCAATTATGATTCCTCAATGTCATGATCGAGCGTTAGTGCCAATGCTGCACCTAATGTTAACAGAGGTGTTGGGCCTGCTAATGGAACCCAACAGTCATGGATTCTTGCCCTTCTATGAAAGCCTTACGTTGTATGCCAATCTATGTAATTGGCAAGGAGTAAGCAATCTAAAATTCATGGATATGAGCAACTGCTTGGACACCATGAAACATGAGAAAGTGATAAAGCAACTAAGCATAGTTGGAGCTCCTCCAAGCATTCTAAAACTAATTGAGAGGTACATGCGTAGCGAAATTCGCAATAAAGAAGGGTAGGACTACACCAATCATGGAGGTCTCAGCATCCTTGAAGGTAGAGCGATATCTCCTTGATGAATCTCTATTTAACATCCTTGGACACCGTCAACCATAATGTTAGAGACCTTCGATACGTCAATGACATCATCATAGGCAAAAGCCAAGAGGATGGATTCATCGACTTAACAAGAGAAATTGATAAACTAGAAATTAGGGTAGTGGAAGAGGAAAAGGGTCCCGACGAAGTTGGAAACCATTTGAGGGCTTTATATAAGACTATCACATTTTAGACAATAACAAAAATATGAAAAGGGAAAAAAGAAAGGTCTTCTTAAGTGCTTCTTTTCTATATGCTTTGCAGTAGCACCTAAAGACATAGTGCATTGATAAAAATACTAATTTCTTAAAAAAGAAAAGGTGGTGTACCTTCTATTGATACTAATGTGGAAGTAGAGCTATGATACTAACGTTGGGTTTTGATGAGCGGTAAGGTATCCCTACACTCAACCATACAAATATGAGCATGTACGCGCGATCTGGTTGAACTTTGCGGACGGACTAGTTGTAGCACCTAGACAGTTATAGATTGATCGTAGTTCACAGTCTTCGCACCTAGACTAATATTTACTTTGTCACATATGGTTTAGTCTAGAGTGAGGTATATGATGTGATTCTAAACTAGGCTACTCCTAGAGATAATGGAAAACAATCTTGATTAAGCTAATAGGCAACATAAAGTAAAATCTAAGTTAGCCTAAGTGTGATGAGCATTTGTCCTTAATCATCCATATGCATCTTGGACCTTGTGTACTACTTCTGGGAATTCCAAGTACACATTACTTGAGCACTACTAGATACGCTACTAGGTTACTAAGTAGTTACACTTAAATGTTCGTGATTAAGTCGTACTCATTCCGCGTTAGCAACATGAAGTGTAAATGACAATAAAGGAAATATTAACTAAATAGACAATAATAAATAATCAACAATTAAAGTAAATAAAAGTTAAGTAAATAAAAATGAAAGTGAGAGTAATTAATTGCTAAGTAGACTATGGTCTAATCTAACCTAACACAAGTAGCCGTTCCCACTTCTCAGACACATCCTGAACTTTGTGCAAACACTGTTGAGCTGTCAAATGCTAATCATTTCTGAGCTACCAAGTGGCACATGTATGCTCGAAGGGGTTGTGCTTGTGTAATTTAACAATTTGCTTAATTAAGTGATGAATCGTGGTTTGTCAAGTGCTAATATCGGACCCTTGTTAACCAGGTGCTGATATTGGACCCCTGTTATCGAACCCTTGATATTTGATGAGTCCCAATATCGAACCCCCGATATCGTACCTGTGATATTGTGTACATGATATCGTAGCTTGACAAGCGATATCGCTTATGCAATATCATGGTTCCCATGTGAGCCTATAAATACACAATGGGGTGCATGAGAAAGGAATGGTCAGTTAATATTAGAGTAGGATCTTTTTGTCAGTTTTTTCTCTCAACCCTTTTTCCTCAGTGCATGCCCGCAGTGTGATGATTGTAATTGTACGACACCTTTATTCGAGTGTGACGTACTTGGACATGCACATGACTGGAAATAAAGATCAAGATTACTTCAACATTGTAGCATTTATTTAGTTTAATTATTTAATTGTTATTTATTGCTTTCGTAATTAATCTCTCTTTTCATCCTAAACTCCTTAAACGCGGAATGATGACTTAATCATGAGCATTTAAGTGTGACTACTTGGTAACCAAGTACTGTACCTAGGATCTATGCTTGGTAATCCCAGTGGTAGTTGTGCATGAGGTTTAAGATGTGTATGGATGATTGAAGAATGGATGCTCATCGCACTTATGCTAGCTTAGATTCTCTTTGCCTTTCTCTCTTAGCTTAACAAGTTATTTTCCATTGCCTCTAGGAGTAGCACTAGGTTAGAAACCACATCATACACTTCACTCTAGACTAAACCATACGTGACAAAACAAATACTAGTCTAGGTGGGAAGACAACAAACTGCGATCAACTAGTAACTATCTAGATACCACAACTAGCCCATTTGCGGAGTTCAACTAGATCGTGCGTGAAATGCTCATATTCGTATAGTTGAGTGTAGGGGTACCTCGCCACTCATCATTAATCAAAATGAATTACTACGCTAATAACACAAATGTAAAGTGCATAAAATAAAATAAAATAAAATATAAATGTGTAAGAAAACAAAATCTCAAGTGCTGCAAGGATGAATCAAAGAGCTCGTCTTTATTGCCAACACAATGGTGTGCTCAGGTACATCAATGCTTGAATAAAGATCTATTCACACTTGGACCTCCTGCTGCGGGCGCTTGGAAAATATTCTAACTTTCAAATAGACAGACTACAAGAGTTTCACTATTTGACTGCTAAAAAACATGCTCCCAATTGTGTGCCTTGACATTGTATTTATAGACCTGGGAGTAACCTGGGAATAATCGCTCTAATAATTAGAATAACTGCTTAATAATTAGAGTAACCGCTTTAATAATAACTGTTCTAATAACTAGAGTAATTGTTTTATTAATAATTGCTCTAATAATTAGAGTACCTCCTTCATTAGGTTTCTTTATTCTTTATTTTTACTCTTTCTGTTTTGCCTTGTGTCGCGGGAAATAGGAAAATCTTACCCTTGTAGCACATGACCTAAGGAAATGCTTATGGCCAATAGACCCAAGATCTGCAACCTGCTTAGACAGTTAGAAGTCATTGGATTCTGTTCTTAACTACAACGAGCGTTATTAACGACAGATTAATTAGAGCAACTCCGAACATGAAAA
Source organism: Gnetum montanum (assembly GCA_015680685.1). Classification (NCBI taxonomy): domain Eukaryota; kingdom Viridiplantae; phylum Streptophyta; class Gnetopsida; order Gnetales; family Gnetaceae; genus Gnetum; species Gnetum montanum. The sequence goes on from MNCI01007588.1 coordinate 212,365, forward strand.
TTCATTCCGTAAAAAGGAAGTAACTATTTTTTTTATTAAATAAATATTGGACAGGTAGTGTTGTCTTTGGCACGTACACTGTAGAGTCACATCAATGCAGGGCATTTTCATGACATTGTTTTCATTAATGAAATGTACTTAATTTGAATCATTCACGGTTAATTATTGTGGCCGGTTTTACCGTTAGCAGCAAATCACATAAGCGAGATATTTAAAAAGATGCGTGCAGTTAGCAATAGCGAATAAGACGAAGCAATCTTTAAAGCAAACGAATATTTGGTGGGACCCCTGGGCCAGTCAAACGAAAAAAAGGAGAAAAACACCACGGCGAAAATTACCATTGACCTAAAAAATCCATAAAAATTGAAACTGAATTTTATTTTGTACATTGAAGCCTAAGAGAATCTCTTAGACAGATGAAATATACATGAGGTTTAAATATCTTATTTACAAAGTTCCTAAAGTGCTCTTCGCTGTAAAAAAGAGAGAAAAATGCAAAAAAATTAAGAGCCTCATTGAGAAAAAGAGAGAAAAAGGCGACAAAAATGGGCGGTAAATGGAAAGGGAAAGTGCAGGAATCTGTCAGAACAGAACAGTTTTCGTTTGACCTTTATTGTTATTGTTTTCTGAAGACAAGGAAATCCCGATTCACATCGTCGATGCTGCCGTAAAAGCAATTAATCGCGGATAAAATGGCTGCGAGGTACGCGGAGGTGTTTTAAAAGGAAATGTTCAGCTGTCGGTGCAGTGTTTTGCCTGCCGGAGGGAGGGTGAAGGAATTCTCGGGCCGCGACGGGGCTCAACAGGGGGGGGAAGATTGCAAGAAGATTTCGTTTTAGCGATTTTGGAATTTCTGCTCGTGCTTCTTCTTCATTCGTTCATGCTTTTTGAAATCTTCTTCTTTCTTCCTTCCGAGGGATAGAGTTGTTTTTTGTTCGGTGTATTGTTTGCTGTGGTTTCCGTGAAGATCAAGATGAAGCTGCTTCTGTGTTTTTTGTGAGGTTATTAAATTTTTTTCTTCCGCCAGACTGGCCTGGTTTCTCTCTCTCTCCTGTTGTTGTCTTGTTTTTGCGCGGGAGTTGTTGTGCTGCTGGTTGCGATTTCGGCTTTGTTTTGCTTGATTTATTGGTGCGCGGCTGAATTTCGGAGAAACGGAGCAAAACTCTCCGTCTGCGGGCGAATCTCCGATCGATCATACCATAAATGTTTTTCCTTATGCTGCCGCTGATGTTGATCGATGACGATGGAACCTTTATGGTATGATTCCTCGAGGATTCTTCCGCAGCAGCTTTTGACGAGCGCCTCTGCGCGCTTCCGATCGGCTGTTTATGGGTGATCATGGCTGCTGCCGCCTCCGCCTTTGAATTTGAAACTTTTTCTGTTTTGCATTTTTTGATTTTGGTGCGAAGTTTGTTTGTGTGTAGCAGCTGCAACGCGTGCCTCTTTCTGTGTTAGGGTAAGTGAGCCTTTCCTTGTTTTTCTTTTCCTAAATGCTTAACTGCTTCGGTTGCTTTATTCCGAGTTCGAACAAATGGAAAATGCTTGAACTGCTTTGTGTGCTGCAAGTAATTTTCAGATGCTTCGTTTTTTCTGAGCTCTCAGGATGAGCTGAATTTTAACTGTAGCCGTATTTAGATGCTCTTTCCTTAGCTTTCTAACGAAAACGATTTGATTCTGCTTGTCTGATACAGTTAGTAGCTGCCGCTCCCTTTGGCAGCAACCAGCATGATTAAGGAAAGTGCAGTGAATAACAAAATTAAAATAGCTTTATTTTAGCTTTTTCAGAATTTTGTGGCCCGTTTGCAGTGGTAATCCTTCACCTGTGTCGGCAGCCGTGGTACTTTGATATGGAAATTTCTAAAACTAGGGCTAATGTGCTGAACTTCAGTCTACTTAAAAGTGATACTGATTCGGTCGTTTGCTTTCGTAGGTAACCTGTCGTTTTGGTGTTCGTTATCATGGAGCCGGCGCGATACTATGAAGAAGAAAGACGGCAGAGTTACTGTGGCACCAAGAGGGAGAGGTCAGGATCCATCGATAGTCATGGAGACAGGGATGGAAGATGCAAGCGCAGTAGAGACACTAGTCATGAAAGGAATTTTGGAGTTAGGGCCTGCGATTCTGGAGACAGAGGAAGGATTGACAGAAAGAAGGATCGGGAATGGGAAAAGGAGTACGACGGACGCACCAGGGATGATAGAAGGGACAGAGAAGGACGACGAGGATATTGGGAAAAAGATAAGTCCGGGAAAATGGGTTTTCATTATGGTAGCAGGGATGCCGTTGTGGAAAGGGAAAGAGCTAGGTTGAAAGAAAAGGATTCACCTTCCAAGCAAACTTCGCCCTCTGAAAATGCTTCAGATGAACATCGAGAAATTGCCCCGGAAGATCAGGCACGGGGTTATCAGATTGAAGTTTTAGAGCAGGCAAAAGTAAAGAATACTATCGCATTTCTTGAAACAGGTGCAGGAAAAACCCTTATTGCTGTTCTTTTGATGAAAAGTGTTTGCTATAAAATGCGCGAGGAGAACAAAAGAATGCTGGCTGTATTCTTAGTTCCAAAAGTTCCTTTAGTTTATCAGGTAGGTACAGAAGTCCCGCACTATTCTCTTTATAGTGCGCTTGGAGGTCATTGAATTTGCTTACTAATGCCTTAACGAATTTCTGATTGGCCAGTAAGGATTATTGCCTTACAACTAACGCGGATAATTATACCATTTTGTTGTTTCTTTTGACTTGTCAGCAAGCGGAGGTGATCCGGAACAAGACCCGGTTCAATGTTGGACACTACTGTGGAGAGATGGGTCAAGATTTTTGGGATGCACGAAGATGGCAAAGGGAGTTTGAGTCAAGGGAGGTATGCCATTTTATTTCATAGATGTTGATTGTTTTCATACTCATATGCTGTTGCTTGATTCTGCTCTTTTAATCGATCTCTTTGAGGGTTAGAACATTATTTTAAAGTTTAATTTTGTATAACAATGTGTTCTTATCAGCCAATGCTAATCATCTCTAATTGAAATTTCTTTTTGATGACTATGAGTTCACGGAAATAAAATTCTATCAGGGTCAAAGAGTATTTCTATACTGCATCACTCCTTGTGACTTAATGCATTTTTTGACTTTAATGTGTTTTATGCCATGCCATTTTTGTACTTACAGGTGCTAGTTATGACTGCACAAATTCTTCTGAATATTTTGCGGCATAGCATTATAAAAATGGAAGCCATTCATCTGCTTATTCTTGACGAATGTCATCATGCCGTGAAAAAACATCCATATTCATTAGTAATGTCAGAATTCTATCATACTACTCCAAAGGAAAAAAGGCCTGCTGTATTTGGCATGACAGCGTCCCCTGTCAATTTAAAAGGTAGGTTGTTTTGCGACTGATTCTGTTATGGGCATTATTGAAGTAGGTGAATAACCTAGTTTCTGTGGTGTCTGCAATGCAGGAGTATCAAATCAAGAAGACTGTGCCATAAAAATAAGGAATCTAGAAAGCAAACTAGATTCCATTGTATGCACAATTAAAGATCGAAAGGAGCTTGAAAAGCATGTTCCCATGCCTCTAGAAGTTGTGGTAGAATATGACAAAGCAGCCATATTGTGGTCTTTACATGAACAAATAAAACAAATGGAAGCAGAAGTAGAAAAAGCTGCCCATTCCAGTTCTAAAAGGAGCAAGTGGCAGCTAATGGGAGCAAGAGATGCAGGCTGCAAAGAAGAGGAATGGCTTGTTTATGGCGTGTCAGAAAGAACAGAGAGTGACGGCGCTGCCCATTTAGTACAAAAGTTAAGGGCTATAAAGTATGCTCTTGATGAACTTGGACAATGGTGTGCATACAAGGTAGCTAATTATTTGCATGGAGAAGATTATTACTAATCCTTCTATTTTTGACTCTTAGTGAAAAATTTCTATGTTTGCGTACTGTGCTGTGTTTTAATTGGTTTCACCCGTGATTTTAGGTTTCCCAGTCATTTTTGACAGCTTTACAGAATGATGAAAGGGCAAATCATCAACTGGATGTGAAGTTTCAAGAATCATATTTGAAAAGAGTTGTTTCTCTCTTACAGTGTGAATTGGCAGAAGGAGCAGTATCCTGTAATAACAATCCTTCTGAAGAACAGGATCAGAGCCTTCCGTCAGAGGAAGGATCCAGAGATGAAGTAGAAGAGGGCGAACTTGTTGATGCCAAAGGTGGTAAACATACTTTGTGCAAATTATGTTTGTTTTTGGTGACATGCTTGTTTTTCTCTTTCTTAAAAAACAAATTAGAAACAAGTGTAGCGTTATGGTTAGCTTATGAACCAGTCGGTGTGTGCAGTCGTTTCTGGTGGTGAACACGTTGATGAGGTTATTGGGGCTGCTGTAGCAGATGGTAAAGTTACTCCCAAAGTACAATCATTAATTAAAATCCTTTTAAAGTATCAACACACCGAAGATTTCCGTGCCATTGTATTTGTCGAGCGAGTTGTGTCTGCGCTTGTTTTGCCGAAGGTTTGTACCACAATGTGTGATTTTTCTGGTATTCATCATCTCTAAATGGCAATGTTTCCGGACAACTATCTAATAAGGATGTGTTTCTGAACCATAATATCAAATGGATAGGTTTTTGCGGAGTTGCCCTCATTAAATTTCATCAAATGCGCAAGTCTGATTGGGCACAATAACAATCAGGAAATGCGGACACGACAGATGAACGAAACAATTTCAAAATTTAGAGATGGGCGGGTAATTCAAAATAAAGTGTTTCTTAGGAGTTTTTTACACTTGAATTGGTAATTGTGTTTTTGCAGGGCTGAACTATGTTTACGATGCTAGGTAACATTGCTGGTAGCCACAAGCGTGGCAGAGGAAGGTCTTGACATTAGGCAGTGCAATGTTGTAATACGGTTTGACCTTGCGAAAACTGTACTGGCATATATACAATCCAGAGGACGTGCTCGGAAACCCGGTTCAGATTACATCTTGATGCTTGAAAGGCACGATTTTAATTTCTATGTTCAGTCAGTAGGCTTTTGTGGTCTCTGTATGCAAGCTTTTGTGCTATACATTCTCATAATTTTTATATTTTTCACAGAGGCAACTTGTCACATGAAGCCTTCCTTAGAAATGCAAGAAATAGCGAAGAGACCTTGCGCAAGGAGGCTATCGAAAGAACTGACCTTAGTCATCTCAAAGATGTGTCCAAGTTTACTTCACAAGAAACACCGCCAGGTGCTATATACCAGGTTCCCAGTACTGGTGCCACTGTAAGTTTGAACTCTGCTGTAGGGCTTATCCATTTCTATTGTTCTCAGCTGCCAAGTGATAGGTATGTTTGATACAATTACTTTTTTCATTATTTATTTATTCTTTTGCCATCCATGCCCGGTTTAATCGATATGCCTAACTTTTCTAGGTACTCAAATTTAAAACCGAACTTCATCATGAACCAGCATAATAAGGCAGGGGGTTCTGTTGAGTACTCGTGTGAGCTGCAGCTGCCTTGCAATGCCCCTTTTGAAAAGCTTGAAGGGCCTGTTTGTAGTTCTAGGCGTGAGGCACAACAGGTACTTCAGTTTTACTTAATTTTGTTGTTGTGATTTTTAACTTACTAAGAATTGCAAAATTTGAAATTTTTTTTAAACTGATCAGAAAAGAACACCTTTAAATTAATTAATCAAATGATGGAAGGCAATAAAATCTTTACAAAATATAGTGCAGCTACTTAAAAGGCTAAAGATCCATGAGAATGTGAAAGGTTTGGCAGTGCAATGTTGCATATGAGTGAAGCTGTATGTGACAACGAGGTCCCTTTAACAAAAAGGTGGTTTCTTTTTTAAAGTTACAGGCAGTTATTTTGAAACTGAAAATGAAAGTGAAGCCTTATTTTAAAAAATAAATTATATCCAGTACAAAGAAAATTAAAAAAAGAGAATAATTTAAAAAGAAAAGGTATGGAGATCATTACGGAAAAATGACCTCATAAAATTGGTCCTCAAAGAGATCATCCTAACAAATAAATAGGAGGTTGTGATTCCTTTGTAATGTGTGTGCAGCTGCCGCTGGTTGTAGAGAGTGGCCTATGTAGTCGCTGTACCTGAACAGGTTCAAACCAAAGGAAAAAAATTGTCAGCGATAAGTTCAGTTATCAAATTTAATTTCTGAAATCCTGTTGAAATATTCTAGATGGATTGGGCTTTACTGTGCTTAGTGAATTAGCAAAAATTTCTAGCAGGGTTACCATAATATTATCATGACTGTGATTGCTCCTAGAAAAGGAGCTAGTCATTAGCGTTGTCGTTAGCGGTACATGGTCTAGAGTTGATTTGTTTTTAAAATAAAATTAGGAAAAGAGAATTATGCAACTACTTTCTAACACATAGTTTATGCTGATGGATAAAAATGTACCTTTGCCAACTTTTATTATTTCATAGGCAGTGTGTCTGGAAGCTTGCAAACAGCTGCATGAAATGGGGGCATTCACGGATATGCTTTTGCCAGACAAGGGAAGCGGTGATGATGAAGGGGAGAAGGTTGATAAACCTGAAGAAGGGGAGCCTCTTCCAGGTACTGCTCGACACAGGGAGTTTTATCCAGAAGGAGTTGCAAAAATTCTTGAGGTACTGAGATATTTTTGCCAAAATCAAATCATTGTAGTTCATGTAATTTTCTGCTTCTGACTGCATTCTCAGATCTTTACTTCACGCCATGTTTGCATGGTGGCTAGCTTAATGCATTTCCCCTAGAATCATTTCTAGATGCATACAACAGTACAATATTTACAGAGGAGAAAATTCAGTTTGCAGCATGAAAACTGTAAAATAAAGAGTTTCAAAGTTTCCATTGCCCTTAATTTTGAACAATCTTGCGGCAAATTGGTGGAATATATTTCAAAATTCAAACTATGTGAAGCACTTGACTAGAATGCATTGATCTTAAAACTTTATGACATACTAGAATTACATTCCAAGCTTTTGGATGGTTTGCAAGTATGTTAACATTGAATACTGGATTTGTGTTGAAACATTCCATCAGAATGATCATAAGTGTTATGCATATCAAAACCTTCCAATGAAACTTCATAAAGTGCAGGAATCTAGGTATCTTCTGATATGCAGGATATGTCATAATATGGTATATTCACTGGTCTTACGTGGAGAGCGCTGCCCAGGCAGTGGTGAGACGGATAAAATCTTCTAGACATATGTCTAAACAAATTTTTTAACAACAGTGCATTGTTGGCTTTGTGGTAGGATGAATGTTATAATAATTATAGGTGTTAAGTTTAATTCTAAGTTTTTCCTCGATTTGCTTTATTTCCTTTTCGTAGAAATGTCAATTTCGTTCGGTTCCTTAGAAAAATCTGTTAACTTGAATTTTATTACAAGGAACTACAAAAAACTGTCTTGGTATTTTTTCTCGGAAAGCTACCCTATTTTCTACATTTTAATCTTACTTTAAAAACCTGCAACTAAATCAGTTGAATCGATTTCGTTTTTGTTTCTTGCCCCTACTGTTTCGTATGTTTAACATGGTGTCATGAAGTGTTATACGGTCTACGGGTTGCTGTTTGATGATTATTTCATCAACTTTTCACAACATCCTATTTCATTCAATTGTTATATTTTTTGGGACATATCTTGTGCCTCTTAAATTACAAACGCTTGAAAAAATATGGATGTAATAGCTGTTATAGTAATCTTCAAGCTTTTTCATTAACCAGCATAGAGCTTTTAAATGAAACTCTAAAGTTGTTGATTTTTCTACATTCCAGGGAGACTGGATACTTACTGGAAACAACGGTCAAACTGACCCATCTAAAGTGGTTACACTCTTTTTGTACAAGATTAAAAGTGAGAATCGTGGATTTACGAAGGATCCATTTTTAACACAAACTACAGATTTTGCAGTGCTATTTAGCAGTGAGCTAGATCTTGAGGCATGTTATTTGTTTGGGAAATGTTGTTTGTACCAAGAATTGTTGGAAAGATTTTTTGTTGAACGATTTAAAAGGATGATGGACAAAATCTTTTCGATTGTAGGTTTTATTAATGGCAATGGATCTTTTCATAGCAAGAACTATGATCACAAAGGCCTCTCTTGATTACGGAGGCGCTGTCCAGATCACTGAGTCCAAGGTTGTCTGATAGAGCTTTGCATGCTTTTATCATATGTCGTATTTTGTAAATATATTATTTGGTTTTCATGAGAATTCTTGTTTTTGCAGTTGGTGGCGTTGAAAAGCTTTCATGTGAGGCTTATGAGTATAGTCCTTGATGTCAATGTTGATCCAGCCACGACCCCATGGGATCCTGCTAAAGCATACCTGTTTGCTCCATTGGCAGCTGAAGCTGGCTCAAATCCATTCCACGATATAGACTGGCATCTTATTGATCAGGTTCTAAATACTGATGCTTGGAATAACCCCCTCCACAGGGCTCGTCCAGACGTTTACCTAGGTACAGATGAACGGACTCTTGGTGGAGACCGTCGAGAGTATGGATTTAGGAAATTGCGTTTTGGGATGGCTTTTGGCCAAAAATCACACCCAACTTATGGAATCAGAGGGGCCGTTGCCCAGTTTGATGTAGTAAAAGCATCAGGGTTAGTTCCCTCGCGTGACACAGTGGGCCAGCTTGATAATGAACCCCCACCAGGGAAACTACTGATAGCAGATGGATATATTGAAATAGAAAAGCTACTAGGTAAAATAGTTACTGCTGCTCATTCAGGGAAGAGGTTTTATGTAGATTCAATCCGGTCTGAAATGAATGCAGAGAGTTCTTTCCCTAGGAAAGAGGGATATTTGGGTCCTCTAGAATACAGTTCATATGCAGATTATTACAAACAGAAGTATGTACAAATTTTGTATTAATTTAGTGATCGCATTACGTTGCTGAACTTCCCACGGCATCATATGATCTTATTCTTACAAATTATCCAGGTATGGAGTTGAACTGAAGTGTAAGAAGCAGCCTCTTATAAGAGGGCGGGGTGTCTCATACTGCAAGAACTTGCTTTCCCCGAGATTTGAAACAACTGAGGGTAACAAGCTCCTTACAACATTTAACTCGTTTTCTCTACATGGTTGTGATTCCTAACTTGTATACTTGATTGAAAGTATGTCTTCTGCAGGTTGCGTAGATGATAATCAGGACAAGACCTACTATGTAATGCTTCCGCCAGAACTGTGCTTGGTTCATCCTTTGCCGGGATCACTTGTAAGAGGAGCGCAGAGATTGCCATCGGTAATGAGGAGAGTTGAAAGCATGCTTCTTGCAATTCAGTTAAAGCATGAGATAAACTATCCAATTCCATCTTTAAAAGTATGTCACTTCACTTTATTTCATTAATTAATATGGGTTCTGGTGAACTGCCTCTTCCTACCTGCTAATTAATTTCGTAATATGTCTTTGATAGATCCTGGAAGCTTTGACTGCCGCGTCGTGTCAGGAAACATTTTGTTACGAGAGGGCAGAGCTGCTAGGGGATGCCTACTTGAAGTGGGTTGTCAGCAGATGCTTGTTTCTCAAGTATCCTCAGAAACACGAAGGTCAGCTTACTCGAATGAGACAACAAACAGTAAGCAATGTTGTGCTCTATCAATATGCACTTGACAAAGGGTTGCAGGCATACATTCAGGCCGATCGTTTTGCTCCATCGAGATGGGCTGCTCCAGGAGTGCTTCCTGTGTTCGACGAGGATACAAATGACTCGGACAGCTACTCAGACAAGACAGAAAACGAAGAGCAGCCGGCTAGTGAAAAATATGCTGATTATGAGGATGAGATCGAGCCAATGGAGGAAGGGGAAATTGAAGGGGATTCAAGTTGTTACAGGGTTCTTTCCAGTAAGACTCTGGCCGACGTAGTGGAGGCTTTGATCGGTATTTATTATGTCGAAGGTGGGAAAAATGCAGCTGCTCACCTTATGAATTGGATAGGAATTCCTACCCAGTATGATCCTGGGGATGGAGAACTTGCCAGGAAAGGATGCAAAGTGCCGGAGTCTGTAATGAGAAGCATTGATTTTGAAAAGCTTGAAGAATCCTTGAACTATAAGTTCGATGAGAAGAGCTTGCTGGTTGAAGGCATTACCCATGCATCGCGCCCCTCTTCTGGGGTATCCTGTTACCAGCGCCTGGAATTTGTCGGAGATGCGGTTTTGGATCATCTCATAACAAGACATCTCTTTTTCACATATACCGATCTTCCTCCAGGACGCCTTACCGATCTGCGTGCTGCAGCTGTCAACAATGAGAACTTTGCCCGAGTTGCTGTCAAACATAAACTTCATTTGCATGTCAGACATGGCTCAACGGCACTAGATGCACAGGTGATAATTGCTACTTAACAAGCAAACAGTCTTTATGGTTTTGGGTCTACCATACATGCATAGCTGAGAAATTTTTACGATCCATAAATGCTTGCAGATTAGAGACTTCGTGAAAGACATTCAAGCCGAACTGGACAAACCAGGTATAAATTCCTTTGGTCTCGGGGACTTCAAAGCACCGAAGGTTCTTGGAGATATAGTGGAATCCATTGCAGGTGCAATTTTCTTGGACAATGGACTGGACACAGCTAGAGTGTGGGAGGTAGGTTTCACAAGGACATATTGTTCATGAAATTGCAAGTGTATGATCTAAGAAATGTCTATTAATCTGTTCTTTGTCTTCTTAGGTGTTCCAACCTCTGCTGCAGCCAATGGTAACTCCAGATACACTTCCCATGCATCCGGTTCGTGAGCTTCAAGAGAGATGTCAACAGCAGGCTGAGGCTTTAGAGTACAAGGCTTCCAGAACTGCAAATATGGCTACTGTGGAGGTGTACGTTGATGAGGTTCTGATAGGAGTTGCCCAAAACCCTCAAAAAAAGATGGCCCAGAAGCTAGCGGCCCGTAATGCTCTTGTTCGTTTGAAGGAAAAAGAAGCCGAAGCAGAAAAGGCCATGGCTGAAAATAAAGCTGATGGAACTGCGGTGAAGAAAAATGGAACCCAAACATTCACAAGACAGTCTCTGAATGATTTGTGCCTCCGGAGACAGTGGCAGCTGCCTCAATACAGGTGATATGGCGATTTCCTTTCGGAAGATAAAATAGGTTATGCACATTTTTAGTATAACTAAGTACCTGGACGCACTAGAGACATTCGGAGACGGTAAAGTTCATGAGAATAATTTTTTTAAAAGATGAGCCGAATTCCAAAATTGACCAGGCATCACTATTGCTTCTTAATTTCAGGTGCATACACGAAGGAGGCCCGGCACATGCAAAGAGATTCACGTACTCGGTTCGTGTGAGAACAACAGACAGAGGATGGACAGATGAATGTGTGGGTGATCCCATGCCAAGCGTCAAGAAAGCCAAGGATTCTGCTGCTATGCTTCTTCTGGAGCTCATAAAGAATTGGCCCACTTAAAACATGTTAGGAATATTGCTCTTCATTGGCAATTGCATAATTTAATGCTAAATTAAGCGTGCAGTTACAAAAGCCAAAACTCGAGGAAAAATTTTGCCTTTTCAAGGCTGGTTGAGCATATCAAATGTATAGCGTTGCAGCTACAAATTTGATTAGGCAGCGCAGTAAAAAAAATTAAAAAGGACAAATCAAAATTCTAAACGATCTGTTGTTTGACAAGCTAACTTGATCATTTTCTCATACAGGTCCAATGATTCCAAAGATTGCATTGATTAAGATTATTGTTCTTGTAAAATAATGATGCTTAAGATCACATTTTCTTGTCTTGGAAACAATGATGCCGGAGATGACATTTGTTTAAATTTTTTTCTAGCATGCCGTGTCTTTCTTTTTGCTACTTTAAACACGTTGCAGCTACAAATTTGATTAGGCAGCGCAAGTACAAAAATAAAAAAAAATCAAAATTGGACACGATCTATTATTTGACAACCACTCATTTTCTCGGATATGTCCAGCGATTGCTAAGATTGCATTGCTCAAAGGCATTTTCTTGTCTTGGAAACAATGATGCTGTACATAACATTTGTCAGAATTTTTTTTCCCGAAATGTTGCATGCTGTGGCTTTCTTTTTGCTACTTCACACACGAGCGGAAAACCGGTAAACAACACGAGGGACGAGTTTAGCTTCATTAATCTAAATGATATAAAATTGCAAGCATTTAGTTTCACAAGTTAAGAGAGTAGAAAGATGGATGTAATAGTTACCATGCTACTTGTCAAAGAACAATCCATCAGTAGATAAAAAAAAATTAAGTAAAAATAAAAACTGTGAAAATACGTTAAAACTGGATAACACTGAGGTGTTTACTTAGTGGTAAGGGTTTTTTCAATTTTACTGGATAGTATTTTCTTATAAATAAAAAAAATCTGTAAAAGGATCTAATTCTTAGATATTTACATGAACACAATTCTTAGAAATATTCATGTCCTCTTGCATCAAATAAACACATTATTGATAGGTTTTGATATGATAGGTTTTAATGCGATATTTTGCATATACAATATGCATTAATGATGTCATTAATGCAATAGGTAACCAAACTCTTACACTTGCACTTCATGATTCTTAGTAGAAATAAGTCAGGCATATGTAATATCCCATTTATCATTTTGTCGATAAATACTACCCACTTAATACAATAGGTAACTAAACTTTAAAGTTTCATTTCATGATCTTGTTTTTGTAGTAGCAATCAAGATTGAGATTGATTCCTTATGATTGTAGCAGTAAGATAGATTTGCTCTAGGAATGAGTGCATTAATGACATCATGAAGTGAAACTTTAAGAGTTTGACTTAATGAGTGCGATTGACTTCGAGCATAAACACATAATGGCTTGGTAATCCCAGTAGCGTTGTTACTTGGGTCATCTAGTAGAATAATTCTTGGTAATCTTAGAAGTGGTTGCATGAGTTCAAGCCATGTACAGTAAATTGGGAATGGACACTCATTGCTCTTAAGCCAAAATAAAATATACTCTTTAGTTAATTATGGTAATTAATTAATTTCCATATTTTCAATTAGTTTAATTAAATGGCTGAAAAACATCACAATCATGTGTCTAACTTTGGATTAAGCTACACACATTAGAGCCATCACTAGTCCAAGTGGGAAGATAACGATATGTGATTATTGAATAACCTCCCGAATGCTAATATTAGTACTATCTACAAAATATGACATTGTCTACAGTGATGCTTGTAGATTGTATCTTGGAGCATTAGGCATACTCACTTCACATTGTTTGATGTCATTGTTGGACATGGTGCTAGTAGTCTAGAAAGTTATATCATACATAATCGTTATGCAAGATTTTAATGATTTATCTTTTAAGTATAATCTATATTATTAGATATACTAATTAATCATGTCTGCTTCTTACAGGGTTGATTCTCCACCTCCTACAAATAACATTGCAAGGGGTGATGATAAAACCAATTGTGATTATGATGATGTAATGTACCATATCAAGTGAAATTCATTTACAGTCATCCATATCCTTGTTATTCGAAATTTGTCTTTATCTTTCACCAGGATGAAGAAATGATATGGTGGGACTCATAAGGTAACATTGTATTGTTACTTGATAGAGCAACTCCATCAATGCTCATAGTTGCATTAATGAAAAATACATTGAAGTTTATGACAAATGAGTAATGGGTGCACAATTACATGTCCATACTTTATAAGTGCATTAAAGCCCAACATAGACAACATTTTTTTATGGAGATCCATCATGAATTTAACAAGGACAAGCATTCTACCATCCCATTAACATCTTATTAGAGAAGGAAGATATTGATTATTGATTAGAGACATCCTATTGCCAACAACCACCTGTCTTCAAAATTGATGAATTAGGCAACCGATGGCTATGCTCTACCTTAGCAAGCAACCTAGAAAAAGGTGGGATAGGCCTTAATACACAAAGGGCCTTCAAGCCTAGGTCCTTCATTTGGCAAAGGAGAGATCATCATGAGGGTCATAGAAGGAGAGTAATTTGACATGGATCTTCTAGTTCTCCATCTTCTTCCTCATCCTTATCGGTCATCTTTGATGAGGATGAACATAGACTAGGAGGAAGAGTTGCAAATAGAGGTCATGATAGGCAACTTGACAGAGACAGCGATGGACAAAGACAGAGAAAGTGATAGACATTGAGACCACAAACATGAAAGGAAACACCAAAAGGAAACACAAAAGAGATCATGTTTATGATGAACTAGAAGGCAACAATAAACCTTTGTTAATAATTCAAAGTTTGATCAAAATTAGGGAAGTTGTTCAAATCCCAACTAAACATTAAAATCAAAGCTACATCAAGTGGTTGTGCATGACCAATATTCTTAGATTTGAGGGAGGTTGCAATGTCGATTCGTAGAACCATATGCAAGCCTTCCATGATACTTGTGCCTTGAAAAACATCAAGAATGAATGATAAAAGCTAAAGTTATTCCCAAGGATACACATTAAGGAGGTTAAAAGTTGCTTCCAATCGTTGGAACTAGACTTCATTTTCCAATGGAGTACAATGTTAGAACTTTTCAACAATAAGTACCAAACTTATTTGCTTGTGTCCAACTTGAAGAAGTAGATTTAAGGATGAAAGTAAGGGAATGATACTCTTAATGTGGCCTTAGTAGGTATTACTCATTGTTGCACCGATGTCGAGGCCATGGCTTTTCTCAGAGAAAGTAATTGAGGCACATCATAGATGGGCTCCGAAAAAAAATGCACAAAAGTCTTGGAATCTATGTTTAAGGGAAACTTTTAGAGTTGCATGCCCATTGAATACAAAAACTTATGGAATAAGTGGCCAAGAAGAAAGAAGAACATAGAAAAAAATGACTGCAGAGGAATACAAAAAGGACCCATCTCTTTGCAAGAGGAATGTGCATGCTTGTGATGTCTCAGAAGAAGAAGATCCATTGGCAGAAGTGGTTTAGGGAAAAACTTTGCTAATCTAGAAGTTTGTTTTAGAGATCGCAATAAAGATTGATGAAATGTGGGACACTATGGATGAAAGATTTGTATCCACCTTAAAGATAGTAAAACAAAAAATGGAGTAGGTACTGGCAAAAGAAAAGGACAAGAAGAAAAAAGAGATAGGAAGGGACATATATAGGGACTAAAAAAAGGTTTCTACACTTGAAGAGCTTGTTGATTCTAGAAAAAATGCAGAGAATGAGTGCGATATTTATCAACATGAATATCCCAAGGGATGTCACTTTGTCATGTGTACTTGCATAAATTAGGGGCATATGCATTGAACCTAAAGTTTGTCATGAAGAAACTGCTAAGGAGATTGCCTTATCCTCAAGGAATTTAGAGACACTCCTACCAACAACAACAATATTATTCACATGGGAATACTTCTCAACATTAGTAACAATACTATCAACAATGGCAAAACCCCTAGTTAAAGGGGATGCCTCTTCTTAGGTAGTAGTACTTATATTGTCAGCCTAACCTTTATGGCTATTATATCTAGTAGCATGTTTCCCTAAGCTATGTTATTGCTCATGCACCATCACATTCTTACTACTTACTAGAATACCATAGACCCACTACTCTATAGATTGAATCACTCTCTTATGCTTCTCATTAACCTTTGTAACATTCTCATACTTCACTTCCACTAGTGCCCCCATTGTCAATGCAAGGTGAGTTACTATTACAACCAAAACAGAAGAATGTAACATGTGTAGTTTACATGTAGATGGATAATAGTGTTAATAGCTCTAAGTGCAAGTGTTAGAAAAATCCTTTCTTTTAGGTTGTTTTCATGCTTGTGAAGGAAATTGGTGGACCTATGAGTTCATTTGATCCAATGCAAGATCTTGTAGTTGTGACTCCAACTTAAGCTTCAACTTCTTCTAGCATTTCAAGAGAGCCAATAGTGCCTTCAATAGATAAAATTTGTTTACACAGATATGGATCCTTATCATATGGACTTCATCTTCATCCTGATTCAAGATGAATAGCTATAATGAAGAGACCTAGAGGACAACATAGTGTTATCACCCAATCGTGTGATTTCATAAATGTTCATACTATCCCTAATAAAGCTAGGACTTGAAGCAATAGCTCAAAGTACTAAGTGACCAATCATATCTCTAGGGATTACCAACCAATGGAGGCCCAACTCCAAAATGACAAATTCTTGAAGGCTCACCATGAAGCTTCCAAAGGCAAAGAGATTCCAATCCAACTAACATCAAAGTTAGAGAAGGAGGATGCTAATCTCATATTAAGTAGATCTCAATGCTAGGATCCTTCTCCCTTTGATCGAGATGACACATTCCATCAATGGCTTCATTTAACCTTAGCAAGAAACCAAGACAAGAGGAAAACTAGACACAAGACCAAGGGGAGTTCAAGGTTAAGGTGTTCCAACCATCAATCTAAAGAATAACAAAGGGACTAAAGAAGAAGAGCAAGATGACATAGCTCTTGTAGCTCTCCATCCTCATCCTCATCTTTATTATCAAACTCTAAGGAGGGTGAACATGACCATAACCATAGGAACAATGATCATACACAATATATAAGATAACAAAAGATCCCATCATAGAAATGTGAGAAGAGAATGTAGACAAAAGTAAGAAGAAAGGGGACACCACCAAGAAAGAAGGCATATTAGACAACACAATAGGAGGTAGGGCCATGAGGTATAAGATGCATATGATGAGCCATCACTTGTTACCAAAAGTATGATCAATATTTGGGTAACAATCTATATTTCTACAAAGCATTAGAGGGATAGATGAATCAAATGGGTAGACATGAACACCATTTCTAAGTTTGGAGGAGGCTATAATGTTGATCCTCAACATCACTTATAAGCCTTTCATGATGCATATTCCTTGTAGAACATTGAGAGTGATTAGCAAAAACTCAAACTCTTCCCTAGGATACTCATTAAAGAAGTTGAAAGTTGGTATTGGTCCTTGAAACTAGAATCTATCCAAAGATGAAGTACGATGCTAGAGTTATTAAATGACAAGTATCAAACATACTCCAAAGTGTCCAAGTTGAGAAAGTAGATTGAAGGGAAAAGATAGGATAATCATAAATCCTTTGATGAAACCTTGGGCATGTACTATTCTCTGTTACACTAATGTGCAAGCCATGGCTTCTCTTAAAGGAAATAACTGTGCCACATTATAGATGAACTTAGAAATAAAATAGAAAACCTCTTAGGATTTATGATCAAGGGAGACTATTGAAGATGAGATCCCATCAGATGCAAAGGCTAATTAACCAGATAACAAAGGAAGATAGAGAGTACAGAGTAGTATAAAAAAGATGCCTCTATCTCGAAAAAAGGACTTTGATGTTTATGAACCAATAAAAAAAGCACTATTAGAAAAGGTTATATAATGAAAAACCTTATTAATCCAAAAATATATTAGTAAAATCTTGGCCAAGGTTGATAAGCTATGGGACTCTATTGATGAAAAGTTTCAAGCTATGGAAATCCTTTCTATGCTATGGAACTATATTAACTCTCACTTCATAGGGGACTTCTGATGGATGTTATTCGTGATACTAGGTACAAAGTTGTACATGTCTTTGAGGTATCATCCCTAGATCAATGGATAGATAGAATGGGTGAATAGGCTTCTAGAGTAGTACTTAAGATACTTCATTTGGTTTGATTAAATGAATTGGATGGCTATGCTACCTATGACTTAGTTCAACTATAACATTTAGAAATCATCAAGCAGAGGATTCTTTCTAGTAGAGTTGGCCTTAGGAAGGCAACCATCAATTTCCCAATAATTGAAAATCTTACATTGAGGTCTTAATCCTTTAGCAAATGAGTTTATAAAATCCTTGGAAGATTGTATCCAAGTAACCTAACTATACTTGGAGAAGTCTATCTAGCACAAGGAAAAAGACTTTGATAGCAAGCAAAGGCCATTAGAGTTTGATGTTGATGAATCATGGTTTGTCAGGCGCTGATATCGGACCCTTGATATCAGACCCTCGATATCGGATCCTCGATATTGAGTATGCGATATCATAGCTTGGATAACGATATCAAATACATGATATCGGGGTTCTTGTGTAAGCCTATAAATACCACATTCAAGCACATAGGAAAAGGGGGGAGTCAGATAGTGTTAGAGTAGAGTCTTTTTGTCAGTTTCAATTCATTTCAATTCTTTCCCAAATGCATGCCTACAATGTGATGATTGTAATTGTACGGAACCTTTATTCAAGTGTGACGTACTTGGACATGCACATGACCGACAATAAAGATCGAGATTACTCCATCATTGTAGCATTCCCTTAGTTCTTAATTGTTTAATCATTATTATTATTTATTATTTTCTTAATTAATACTTCTTTACCATCACTTACTATTCCTATTGTTAATTGCAGAATGAGTACGACTTAATTACGAACATTTAAGTGTAACTACTTGGTAACCCAGTAGCGTGTCTAGGAGCGCTCAAGTAATATATGCTTGGTAATCTTAGAAGTAGTACACGAGGTCCAAGATGCATATGGATGATTAAGGATGGACGCTCATCGCACTTAGGCTGGCTTAGACTTCATTTCCTACTACTTATTAGTTTAATCAAGCTTATCTTCCATTATTCCTAGGAGTAGCACTAGTTTAGGATCACATCATTTGCCTCACTTTGGACTAAACCATACGTGACCAAGTAAATACTAGTCTAGGTGGGAATAAAGTGAACTGCGATCAACATGTAACTATCTAGGTACCATAGCTAGTCTGTCTGTGGAGTTTGATCGGATCGTGCGTGAATGCTCATATTTGTATGGTTGAGTGTAGGGGTACCTCGCCACTCATCATTGGTGCCGTTGCCAAGGATGGTGTTAGTTATTTAGATTAGTTATGTCATTCAAGATTGTTGTAATGAAGCCTTGATGATATATCTTTCAGAAAGAAGTAATTGCAAAAAAGTCACACACAAATTCACAACAATGTCTATCTCACAAGACTATGATAATGCAACAACTAGTAAAGCAATTCATTGGAGAACCAACGAATTATATGATGATGAAGAAGAAGTTTTGAGTACTTAATCTAATGTAGGGGTGTACATAAATGAAGACAACATCATCCCAACTCAAATTCATAACCTACCTAGTGACGATGAACCCATGCTATTCACTAAGAGCCTAATGCATATACAAGAGGCTATTTGAATATCTTGCAGGCATCGTAAGGAAAGCTATCTACCAGGCTTGATTTAGATCCACAACATCATTTACAAGCCTTCCATGATGCTTGTGTATGGAATAATATTGATAATGGATGGCAAAAACTTAAGCTGTTTCCTCTGACAGTTGTTGGCCAAGAAAAAGTATGGTATAGGTTTTTAAAACCAAAATCAATTCAACGTTGGCCAACAATGATGGAACTATTTAATGAAAGATATTGAACCTATGCAAGAGTGTTAGCCTTGAGGAGACAAATCCAAGAATGGAAATAGGGACAACATGAACCCTTGGACACGGCCTTAGAAAGATACTATTCATTGTTAAACAATTGCCCATGCCATGGATTCTCCGAGGAAAGGCTAATGTACCACATTATGGATGGGCTCCATAATGAAACAAGGGAGACCCTAGGGATGTATGCCCAAGGTCAATTATATGAACTAAGAATCCACCAATTCCAAGAGCTTATTAAATGAGTAGCCAAAGAAGAAGGAGAAATGGCTAAATGGGAGAATGTTGAAAGCTATCAACAGGACCAAAATCTTGAAATAGAAAAGGTCCATGATCATGAAGAGGAGAAATCAACTCACCTTAGGGAGGTAGAATCATATTTTCCAATACTACAATCACTAGATGAAATTAAGGTAAAGATCAATAAGATGATGGAAGGGATGCATGAAAAGTGCGGAGAATATGCCAACATTATTTGAGGTGGAACTATGCTAAATTAAGAAACAAGATGGGACACCACACAATAATTAGAACGAAGGGTTGAAGATAATAAGAATAGAAGTTCAACTGCAAATCACCCGTATCAATGTGATGTTTGCCTATACGATCACCCCAAAGGCCAATGCCCAATCTTGTCACATTTACATGATCATTGGGAATGGATGTTACATCCAGATTTCATATAGAAATATTGAGATCAACCACTATGGTGAAAACCCCAGTCGTGGGTGAGGCCATAGTCAGACTGGTGACACCCTTCATACCATTCGAACCCAAGCGCTTATTATGTCTAGCATCATGTTTCCCAAACTATATCAACCTCCTCTACTTCACTGCACTGTTATCATTATTTCAAGTACTATCCACCCATGTCCTCTCCAACAAGATCACCATCTCATTTTTCTTATACTTCTCCTTACCCTCAATATTCTCATCCTTCACCTCCTTCTGCATTGTTGCTAATAGTACTAGAAGGTTTTGCACCACAACACCAACCCACGAATGTTACTTGTGCTACTATTGTCAATAGCAGTGGAGACTTTCCACAATGTTAAAAGCATCCTTTCTTCAACCATAACCATAGAAAGAGATAGCACGGTTCTAAAACCACTGTATCCACCAACGTAGCACAAGTCCAATGCTATGATGCATCTCCTCCTTCGAACCCAACGTCTCCTGTTACCTCATTTATGAATAAAACACTCATGTAATTAGTCAGTTGAGGTGTTGTTTTATGCTATCGAGTCACAAGTGACTAATTATTTGGATAGTGAGCCCACAACATCCACCCACCCATTCTATTAATAAGAGGTTCTACTTTGGGTATGATGATATTCTTTTCATCATTAAAACTTAAAGTAATTTTGTGCTCATTATGCCTAAAGCAAAAAATGATGGACTAAGAGGGAATGGCCAGGGTGTGGCATCAAGGGGACTTGTGAATTCTCTTTGGTGACTTCTGTAGGTGCTATCATGTAGCTTGGTCATACTAAGATCCTTGTAGATCTAACAAAAAATGGGAGTAAGAGTAATAAAGGCACTCCCTAAAGAAACTCAATGTTGTTCTGGGGGTTCCACTGGAAAGACATGCACCCATGCTTGAAGGTTGGTAGCTTCTCTGGTTCACTATTGGAAAGAACAAAGTGCCAAAGTGGCTAAAAAAATGTGCCACAGAGAAATTCCAAATCACTCCTCCTTTGGAAAAAACACCAAGTGATCGTATGCCTTGCTGTCATGATGCTCTTATGGCTATTCATCCTTGGATGAAACAATGTGATGTCATTGATCAGTGGATTGGACTTGGTTTTGATTCTAGAGTGATAGGCTAATGACACATTAATCGTGCCCTACACCTAGGATTCATTGTGCCCTGGGTTAGTTACCTCACATCCAATCTTTGCAATTCCTTCTACGATTCATTTCATCTCGCTATCTAAGTATTTCTAACTTGTGTCTTGTGTGGCATAGAATTCATACCTCATCATGGTGGTATTCAACATGTGTGTGTTTTTTTGCATCGGTGTAGATTACATTTAACCCTTCTAGTGCCTACGAACATTTTAAGGTGTGGTTATGTAAGGGCATTATAGGTTGGAACCTGCCTTGGGGAGGACCCACTTGCATAACTTTTGTAATTTGCACTCATTACACATCATCACCACATAATTTTATACCCTCCAAGTACTCCATTGCCAAATCTATTCTTTCCCTTGTCATCATTCTATTGAATGTTCCTTAGAGCCATTACATGTCCTTTTATGTGTCACCTAAACAGATCAGGTTTGACATTAAAATTTTAGGGCAACTTCCTTGAAAAATCTCTAACTCTAGAATCACACTAAGCAACAAATTAAGCATTTGTTAAAGGCAATGAGTAAGGTATAAGATAACTGAATTTATTTAAACAACCTTACTAACAATCGATCCTTGTGTGATTACAGATGGCCCCTAAAAGAGGACAGTAAGAAGGACTTTCTCAAGGTGCAACTAAATTATGGGAAGAGGTAGAGGCCAAGGACCTCATGTAGGACATGTAGATCAAGAGGCAAAATCATTTAGCATCCATCAGGAAACTCTTGTCACTGCATAATCTAGCCAAGAAAAAGGTGGAGCAGTTAGGGCCAAAGTCTACGAGGAGGAACAATGATTGTTTGTGGCTTGGTACATCAAGGCTAATCAGATGTTTCCGCAACTGCTATGTTTGTAGGATGTGCTAATTCCATAAAGCATTGGAACATCAGCATGGACAACTCATGATCCTTGGATAGAAGAGGAGAAACTTTAGGTGCTTCTTCCAAGGTATCAATTTCAGAAGCTTGGAGTGTAGGATAAAGAAAAGGCATCCATGGAAAAGCCACCACCACCGGGAACCACATGAGTTTCACAAGTTTTTTCTTTTGTGTCTGTGTCCAAATTTTGTTTAATCCTACATTGCGACATGAAACAGTCCATGGTCATTCAATAATCTTATACCTATCCCTTGTTTGTAATTGAATGAACTTGTTCCTCACTTTCTTTGACTCAAGGATGAGTTGTTATTCAGTCATGGGGGTCTGATGAATCATGGTTTGTTAGGTGTTGATATCGAATTGTTGATATTAGATCCTTGATATTGGATCCTCGATATTGGGCATGCGATATCATAGCCTAGATAACGATATCGAATATAAAATATTGTGGTCCCTATGTAAGCTTATAAATACCACATTTAGGTACACAGGAAAAGGAGGGAGTCAGATAGTGTTAGAGTAGAGTCTTTTTGTTAGATTCAATTCATTTCAATTCTTTCCCCAGTGCATGCTTGCAGTGTGATGATTGTAATTGTATGGAACCTTTATTCGAGTGTGACATACTTGGACACACACATGATCGACAATAAAGATCGAGATTACTTCATCATTGCAGCATTTACTTAGTTCTTAATTGTTTAATAATAATAATTATTTATTTTTTTCTTAATTAATAGTTCTTTACTATTAGTTACTATTCCTGTTGTTAATTGCAAAATGAGTACGACTTAATTATGAACATTTAAGTGTAACTACTTGGTAACCCAGTAGCATATCTAGAAGTGCTCAAGTAATATATGCTTGGTAATCCCAAAAGTAGTACACAAGGTCCAAGATGCATATGGATGATTAAGGAAGGATGCTCATCACACTTAGGCTAGCTTAGACTTCATTTCCTATTGCTTATTAGTTTAATCAAGCTTATCCTCCATTATCCCTATGAGTAGCACTAGTTTAGGACCACATCATTCACCTCAGTTTGGACTAAACCATACATGACCAAGTAAATACTAGCCTAGGTGGGAAGATAGTGAACTTTAATCAATGTGTAACTATCTAGATACCACAACTAGTCCATCTGTGGAGTTCAACCGGATTGTGTGTGAATGCTTGTATTTGTATGGTTGAGTGTAGGGGTACCTCGCCACTCATCAACTGTAGAAGAATGTGCTCTTTTAAAAATAGATTATGTAAGTCAAATGAAACTGAAGAAGGAGGAAAGCCAAAAGTTCTTAAGGTGCTATAATGGATCTTTGATGTCCTTACTCTTGAACCTAGTTGCTTACAAGTTTTGTAGTTGCCAGCATATCTAGCAAAATATCCTCTCGTGTTTCATATCTCCATGTTAAAAAAGTTCCATCTAGGAGATGTTAAGAAAAAAAAATTTATGTTCCAATGACCTTCAAACATTAAGATCATCAAAATATGATAGATTCATTCCATTTTCAATATGCGCACCACAGGTTTCACTCTTGATCAAAATGTCAAGTTCTTGGTACATTGGCAAGACACATTTTTGAAGGAGGATACTTGAGAGAAATGAAAAGCTCTTAGGAATAAGTAGATGTTCATCACAAACTTCTACACAAAAAATCATATTTATTTACTTTTATGGATGTATAGGATGGCTAGCTAGACACAACCACTTTCCAATGGGAGTCATAGTATTTAAGAGTTATAATATTACCTATAAAGAATTAGTGAATGTGTGACAAGCTAGATGATGTAAAAGTGGATTCAAGATGGAACACTTCTAAGAGGCAGAGAATTGGTATATTTTCATCTTTAATCAAGGAGTTGGATGATGCCACAATGAGGCTAGAATCCTAAAATCTCTACACATGCTAGTGTTAAGCTATCATTAGGCATGAGGAGTAGATTCTCCAAGGTATGAAATAGTCTCTCCTTGGTTGTAGAGGATCAACTCTATACTCTTGTATGATTATCAGAGGTAGAGGACCATCTCATATATCAAGTGAGTAGATTTTTC
Source organism: Gnetum montanum (assembly GCA_015680685.1). Taxonomy (NCBI): domain Eukaryota; kingdom Viridiplantae; phylum Streptophyta; class Gnetopsida; order Gnetales; family Gnetaceae; genus Gnetum; species Gnetum montanum. The sequence goes on from MNCI01007588.1 coordinate 236,545, forward strand.
TTAGGGTAGAAAGGTTAGTATAGTTTATATGAAAAAGAGTAAATATGTTCTTCATAAACTTGGATTGCACAAACATCTCTAAGCCTTTATTAGATGCTAGGTTGAGTTCAATATTTGTGCTTTATAGTTGAGTAATCCTAGCCACTAGACCTTCTTGTCTATAACAACTGAAAGAACTTCTAGTTATTTAAAGTTCCTTGATATACATTACACTCTCCACATTTAGAAAAACATACAAACAAGATTAAATACAAGAATGTTGTTCTTTCAAGCAGGGGAGAGTAGAGAAAACATGACTTGTTGATGAATTGAAGGTTGTTTCACTATGTAATGGGGATGAAAGGAGTCTAGAAATTCTTACAAGTTTCATGTTATCTTAACCATCACCAATAAAACTACATAGCCATGATTCCTTTGTGAACCTTGTCAAAAGGATATGTAGACTTATTAGGGAGGCTTTACCTCTCTAGTTTTGTAATGAGTGATGAGGTACCCCTACACTCAACCATACGAATATGAGCGTTTCATGTACAATCTGGTCGAGCTTCGTAGACGGGCTAGTTGTGGTATCTAGAAAGTTACTCATAGGTTGTAGTTCACTGTCTTCCCACCTGGACTAGTATTAGCTTTGTCATGTATGGTTTAGTCCAGAGTGAGGTGTATGATGTGTTTCTACACTAGTACTACTCCTGAGTATGATGAAAAATAATATTAATTAAACTAGGGGAGAGAGAGAGAGAGAGAGAGAGAGAGAGAGTCTAAGCTAGCTTATGTGTGATGAGCATCTATTCCTTAATCATCCGTACACATCTTGGACCTCATGCACGACTGCCACTGGGATTACCAAGCGCATGACCTAAGTACACTACTGGATTACCAAGTAGTCACACTTGAATGCTCGTGATTAAGTCGTACTCATTCTGCATTACTAAGAGATAAGGGTGAAGAGATATTAACTAAGAAAGTAGTAAATAATAGTTAAATAAATAAAAATTAAATAAATAATTGAGCTAAGTGGATGCTGCAATGGTAAAGCAATCTTGATCTTTATTTCCAGTCATGTGCATGTCCAAGTACGTCACACTCGAATAAGGATGCCGTACAATTACAATCACCACACTATGGGCATGCACTGGGAGGAAAGGGTTGAGAGGAACTTAAACTTAAAAACTTACAATAAAATCTAAGAACTAATTCCCAAAACCATGTGTGTTGCCTTTTATTTATAGGTTCACATGGGAACCACGATATCACGTACACGATATCGCATGCAGGCCGCGATATTGCGTACACGATATTGTGGCTATGATAACTGGGCCTGATAGACCATGATTCATCATTTGGGTTATCATATTTCTTTTTGGAGTAGGTCTTAGTGCCATATGTGTTAGAATAGAGATGTATCTTAGCTCTTTAAGGGATTGGTTATTTATGTATGCACAAGTATCTTGTTGGTCCCGTTGCTTATATGTTTAATAATATGTACTTGCTATGATACTAACCTTGGACTAATGGATTATTTGCACTTATGTTGTGTGTGCAATTGTTGTGAGTTTTGAGGTATAGTCTACCTTAAGTTCATCCTTTCTTGTTGCTACTTTGGGACTCTTGGATGATGCTATGCAGTGCTTTTCAAGGATAGCAACATAACACCTACTGCCCTCTTTAAAGGCTAACTTTGTTTTTTTTTTTCCATTGTGCCTTTACCTTAACACTTAGTGAGCCTTTTGGTTGGTTGTTTAACATGATCAAACTTATTATTTTCTATGCCTATGAATATAATTTATTTTTTTGTATTAGTTTTTTCTCAACAATAAGATATATATATAGGCTATGGATATTTATGTGTAAAAATAACAAGAACAACCTTAGATTTATTCTTACCTCTAAGTTTTCCTACAACTCCACTGTATAATTAATGTATGGTAGATACTTAAACATTAAGATTTTATTTTCTCAATCATAAGTAGCATCATTATCATCCTAGCGTTGTCCCAACAGAATGGGGTTGGTTACATGAGTTCTTTTCCATTATTAACCTCTATGAAAAATCTAAAGAACTCCTCCTTTTGTGTCTAGGCTTGGGATAGCTATTGATGAAGTTTAATTCATTAAATCATAAGCCTTTAAAAGATCAATAAAGAAACATATTTTTGTGCTATGTAATGTTAGAAAGTTAGCATTTGATAAATTCTTAAGTTTTTCCCCTAAATATAATGTTCTTTAACTCTATAAACATCTTGGTATCTAGAACCTAAGATCCTTGATTTGTTATTTATTTTATTATGCTTGTATTTTAAATAGGAGAATTATTGGAACCCTAAAATAGTTGAAATATAGGTACATCCTAAGATATAAAGTCCAATTAAAACTTTATAACTCAACATTGCCCACTTGAATTAAACTTATGACTTGGAGATTTCAAATTAAGAGTCTTACCACTAGGCTAAGACCTCATTGGTTTATAGGATATGTTTAAATATATATTATGTTAATAAGGTGGCACACACACATGCTTTTGTGGGGTCTTATTATCTATTCATTGAAATAGGGAGGTGGATTAATCTTCAAAGAGAACAACACATCTACAGATTTTTTATACATGTAGTAATGGAAGATGAAGAGCATATATTTCTAAATTTTCCTTTCTTTAATGATTTTAAACTTAAATATAGTATTCATATAAAAATTTTAGCACATTTATTGAGGTTGGAGGTGTCAATTTTGGGTCATTTTCTTGATGAGGTGTTCAAGATCCATCATGATCATATCAAAGACTTGTTATAAAAAATTATTGTCCTATACATCGTTTTTGGTCTCACAAGGATATAATTAAGTATTTCCATTTCCATTTCCATATTTTACCTTACTTATTGATTGCTGTCTTCTTAGTTTCACTTGTGGATGTACAATGGTATGGTTAAGTGTAACTAAGGCACATGATTTGTATAATTTTATTTTTTAATCTATTTTATCCTAAGTGTAAAAAAAAGTGATTAAGTGCTAATTAATATAATAACTACTTAGTGTCTTAAGCTAATTCCTAGCATAAGTATTTAGTCCCACCAGCCATACACATCCTGAATACATCACAACATTGCTGGGTTATCAAGTGTAAGCACTACTAGGATTACTAAGCGTTAATGTATGTTCGGGATGGTCATACTTATGTGTATTAATGAATCATATGTAATTAATTATCTAAGTACATAAAAGTAAATTGCATTAAGAGTAAAGTGCATTAAGGTAAATATTTAGCTAATTCCAAATGTTGCAAGATTTATTAAGAAGCTCATCTTTATTGTTGTTACATCGAGGTGTCTAGGTATATTAGTGTTCAAATAAGGATCAATACACTTTTTGACTCCTATTGTGGGCACTTAGAAAATATTCTAACTATTGGGAAAGCAAACTACAAGAACTTTGTTAATCTACTAACTAACTGATATCATAAATGTAGTGGGTGCATGCATTTATATAGGGAGACATAGACACTTCGTCGACACATATGCATTAACGCATCTCTCCATGCATTAATGGGGATGCATTGACATGACCTCATTGATGCACCCAAATGATGATTCATCATACCCCCATGATTGACTAAAAACTTGTGATTGGAACTAGTGATTGATTGAGTAATGCAAGCTAATGCTAAGTGCTAAAGTGTACAGATTTATAGTGTTTATAAAAATAGATGTTCATGAATACAAAATTGAACATATTTACAAAAATGGATAATTGGAATTCTTCAAATGGTTGAAGACGAGAAGATAATCAAATGGTCCTAGGAGGTGGAGGTTCCTAAGGTGTCGAAGGATCTTTCCCTTCCTTTGGTGCATGTGGTGGTTGAGGTTGAGGTTGTGGAAGTTGTGGCTATCCTATTGCAATTACTATTGCTAGTGGAAGAAGAAAATGATCTAGCAAGTCTTTCATCTTTTCCTCCTTACTCCAGGGATCATACATGGTCCACACAGCCTCATCGATGTGAGCCCGTATAGGAACATCCCATGGACATGGAATTTCTATGAACAACTCCTTAACATTCATGAACTAGGTAGCAAATTTTTTGTTTTTGATGCTTGATGAGTGGCTAGGTACCCCTACACTCAACCATATGAATACGAGCGTTCATGCATGATCTGGTCAAACTCCGCAGATGGGCTAGTTGTGGTATCTAGATAGTTACATGTTGATCACAGTTCACTATCTTTCCACCTGGACTACTATTTTCTTTGTCACGTATGGTTAGTCTAGAGTGAGGTGTATGATATGACTTCTAAACTAGTGCTACTCCTAGAGGCAATGGAAAATAACTTTGTTTTAAGCTAAGAGGGAGTGGGAGAAGAGAATCTAAGCTAGCCTAAGTGTGATGAGAATCCATCCTTAATCATCCATAAACATCTTGAACCTCGTGTACTACTTCTAGGATTACCAAGCATATATTACTTGAGTGCTCCTAGGTACGCTACTGGGTTACCAAGTAGTCACACTTAAATGCTCGTGATTAAGTTGTACTCATTCTGCGTTTAATAACAGGGATAGTAAATGAGGGTAAAGAAATATTAATTAAGAAAGCAATAAATAGCAGTTAAGCGATTAAAACTAAGTGAATGCTGCAATGATGAAGTAATCTCAATCTTTATTACTAGGCATGCACGTGTCCAAGTACGTCACACTCGAATAAAGATTCCATACAATTACAATCATCACATTGTAGGCATGCACTGGGGAAAGAGTTGAGATGAACTAAAAAATGACAAAAAGACTCTACTTCTACACTTACTCTAACTCTAACTAACTTACTGAATCTTTCCTATGTGCCCAAATGTGGTATTTATAGGCTTATATAGGAACCATGATATCACATATTCGATATCATTAGCCAGGTTGTGATATCGTGTACCCAATATCGTGGATCCGATATTGCGGGTCTGATATCAGAGCCTAAAAAATCATGGTTCATTAATGTTGAATGCTTTGATAGCATTTTGTAGCTCCTAATAATCATTCATTCTCTTAGTTAGGTTCTTAGCCATTGATCGTTGAACAATGAAGTGGGCTATGAGAACTTCAAGCTTGGCATTAGCTATTTCTAGCTTTTGTTTTGTTTCCTTGTGGTGCTTGAACTCTACCTTGTACAAGAGGTAAGAGCTAGTCGCTTGCTTTTCAAGTTCCAACCTTGGCCTTTCAATAGTTAGCATTGCCAAGTTTGCATATTGGAGGTTGGCTAGTTTCATGTACCCAGTTATCTCTTTGATTTGCAACTTCTTGAGATGGATTTCGACCTTATTAGAGATGGGCTACCACATGTCACCTTGTTAGAGTTGCTAGAGGGCCTCGTTCTTCTTTGCCTTCACCAATTAGATCTTCTTCTCATTAACCTCTTCAAGAAGACCAACTTGGTTCTTAGAGTGATTTTTAACTCATTCAAACTTTAGGGCCTTATTTTTCTAGGTGATAATCTCAATGATAGATTTTTGGTGAAGTGCTTGAAACTCCTCCATTGAGAGATTTCTATTTTTAGCACCAACCTCCTCAAATCGATGGTCACCTTGGCAAGTTGCTCCTATTGTTGTAAAAATTTGACCATTTGGTACTTTTGAGTCTCAACTTCACAAGTGGTAGTTATCTTGGGTTAGAACTACATTCTCCTTGTGGACTTCAGACAAGTCCTTCTTAGTGTTGTAGGCCAAGGCCTCCAAAATGGATGCATCAAAGATCATAGTCTCCTAGGCGTTCTTAGTTGCTTTTAATTTTTCTTGAAGCTGCAAGATTTCTTCATCTCTGGTCACTACCTAGCTAAGAATGGTTTGATCAATGAGGTGGGCTCTCAACTCTACAACTTTGGCAACCAATTGTTGATTTTTAAATGTAGCTACTTCAAGTTAGACATTGTAATAATGAGCTTTCCCTTAGCCTCAAATAGCGCTAATTGGATTATAGTGATGTTATCCAGAATGTTAAAGGCCTCTAGAAGTGGTTTCCCTATTCCCACCAATTGATCTAACCCCTCTTCATGCTAGGTTGTGCTAAGTCTTCTACTTGCTGCTCCTATGGATGTCTACACATCCCTAAGTGTAGCAACATCTGGCATGACAGTCATACAAGTGTTGAGAACTTTTGCCACTTTGGTAGCCACTAGCTCTATTGTTGTTTCCTACCCTTGGTGCTACATCATCAAGACAGTTCCCCCCTCACTCTCCTCTAAGAACATTGAGAAAGTAGTGATGTTCATAGAGATCTCTAGGAATTTTTGTTGTCTTGGAAGGGACATCGTTACTTCTTGAGTACTAGGATTTGACCTTGTGGGCAACTGCATCCTTTGGATAAAAAATAATGGCACTATCTCCTCCAATTAGCTGATGGTTCTGGTTAGTTCATTGAGTAGGCCCAATGTTGGTTGGTAGACAAAGGGTTTACTACCACTCTATCTAGCCTACTGTTGCTACAGGAGTTTCTCATGGAGCTTTTTCATGAGCTTAATGGTAGCACAAACCATCGGCATTGTTTCTTGAGTGGTGGGTGGTGGTGGTGGTGGATGCTCCTCTTTTTGTAGCTTGTCAATCACCTTAGCCTTCATCATCTCTACCAAAGAGGTAGTAAGAGCATAATGAAAGATGTCATTGGTGTAGCAGGCTATGCCTCCCCTTTTGCATAATTTGCAAATGAGGCACAGGAAGGGGAGTGTCTTCCTTCCATGCTTGTTCTCTTTGAACTAATTCTCAATATCTAGATAGATGAGTTTTGGGAGATTAATAGGGAATTTATCGCTTATAGCAACACATGCATGTGCATAGAAGGCCATGATTTTTTTCAGCCTCATTGTTGGATTGAGGTGGTAGGCCATGATTTTGAAGTACACCATCTCTGCCTTAGTAAGTGCATTTTATTCCTTGCAATTAACTCCATAGCACTATTGGACCCACACTCTCTCTTTACTTTTGGGTTTACCTATGTCGATATTCTCACCAAGGTTTCCCTAGTATCTAGCAACCTACGGACCTATTAGAAGTGAAACACTACTAAATCTAGAGTATTACATCCTAACTATAAATTTTTCTAAGTGTTGAGACTATGCTCTCCACTACCCTAGAGCATAGTCAACCTCTCATGTAGAGTGTAGTCAACATGAAGGTCAGTTTTGCAATTTTTTCTAAGTGTTAGCACAAAGCCAATTGCTACAAATTTTTCTAGGTGCTGGGACTATGCTCTTCACTACCCTAGAGCATAGTTAGCCTCTAGTGGAGAGCGTAGTCAACAAAAGGGTAGGTTTTCAAAAGTTTGACAAGTCCCAAGACTATGCTCACCCCCAGTTTAGAGCTCAATCAACCTTCCATGGGGAGCATAGTCTATAGGAAACTCATTTTTCTCAAACTCCCTCAGCACTAGAACTATGCTCTCCAGTATTCCTAGAGCGTAGTCAGCTTCCAATGGAGAGCATAGTCAACATGAAGGCCTAATTTTTGCAGACTTTTTTAAAATGTGGGACTATGCTCTCCTCCATTCCAGAGTGTAGTCAAGTGTAGTTAGCAAGAATAGTTTCTAGTAGTCTCCACAACATAGCATTGGCACTCAGCTCAGCTCCAACTCATCTTTAACAAGTGTATTTAGCAAAAATGCTTCTTTTTTATACCCCATTTGGCCCCAAAATTGTAAGTATGATCGACCCCACGTAAGAGCATGGAGAGCATAGTCCTAAAGCATAGTCTCCAAGTTGCATTTTTCAAGTACCTTACAGTCTTCTTGACACATACATGTGTAGTTGGCAGCATAGTCACAATCTTGCAGTTTCACAGAGCTTAATAGAGCATAGTAAAGTACATCACCACTTATCTCAGTGGAGAGCATACTTGGGTGATAGCGTAGTCCCAATCGTTCCCTCTGCCACATCTTAGCCATCCCACATTTTTCGCTAATCCTAGGCCTATAAATACCCTCACTCTAAATATTTTTAGGGTTGGAAAATTTGGGTTGGAAATCAAAGAGTTGACAAACCAAAGGCATTTTCGTGAACTAGAGAGAGGCAAAGTTGCAGACCACCATAGCCCATTGTAATCCACTAGAACACTGCAAGCAATGGTACACCATGGCAACCAACCCAGCAAATGCAGACATCTCGGTGAAACGCTAGTATTCATAGCCAGACACCCTCAAGACTATGACTATACTGTCCACTACACTTGTTGTACATCATGTACCTTATAATCCCTTTTGGTGATAACTACGCTCAACCCCATTTGGGGTGGTGTTCTGTTCTTCTCTCTCTTTTTCTTTGCATTGTTCGCATTTTATTTGCATTTTTCATATTTCACCACATAGCGATGCCTAAAACCATGTTTGGATGGTAGTCTTTGCCTGTTGGCACCTTCATTTTCACTGAAAATATTAACTACACTTGACCTCTCTAACATTGTTAACACTATTAACATCGCTTGCACACTTAAACTTTATCTCACATCAGCATTGTAGCTAACCATCCTACTCCCTGCATCTGGTAAGTCCTTCTTTGATCAACAAGACCATTCAAGGTGCCCTATCTCCACTTCCAGTAGGCCCTCATCTAGATTTGGGATTAGGTTGTGCACCAATGGACCTTGATGTTCTAGCCACTGATGTTTTTGATTGTTACAGTTTCTAGCGCTAGAAGGAGGACCTAACCTTCTTTTTCAAACTCTGTTGAGGCTGTTTTGTGAGCTCTTTGCATCATAGTTGTTCACTGATCCACTGGTGTAGATGGGACCCTATAGTTGATTCCCTTGGGACCCCTCATAGCAACCCCAAATCACACTTCTCTCCATTATTTTGCTAAGTTCCTATTGTCCTCAGTTGGAGCATAGTCATTTCTAGCATAAACAATGTAGTTAGCTCTCTATCGTGGAGAGTGTAGTTAGCTCTTCACAGTGGAGAGCATAGTCAACTTTCTATAGTGGAGAGCATAGTTAGTGGTATGAACTGAAACAAAGTTAGTTTCAGCTTGGTCCACTATGTTTTACAGCCAGCAACCTCCATAGTTTCCCTTTACAACTTGATTTGCAACCATGAACTCGAATCAACCTCTAGTGTTACTTTTAAATGCACTTGATGTCTTGCTTATCCAACAAGAGACTAGGATTGACAACCTTGTGAATCTTGTGATGGCTAGGCCAAGGTAATCCCTTAGGCTATGCAGCCAAGACCTAGAGTATGCCGTGCTTGGCAATAGGCAATACAACTTCATATGTGCAAAGGTCTAAGCAGAGTTACCTATAGATCACCTTGACATGGAGGTAAAACAGGACTTTGAACTAATCCACTAGGATGGATGGGGTATGTCCCTTCCTCATTCAACATCATCCCACTCACAGAGTCCCACCATTGACTATTATCCTAGCTCATTTAAACAGGTAAGCATGATGTGGGAATTGACTATGAGGAAGCCTTATAGGAGGAATTAGACAAGTTTAAATTTTTCCTTGAACACAAGGCCCACTTTCCCACCATCTTCCAACAAGCAATCCCTAGTCCAGCCCCTCCTCAGTTTAGTTCATCCATCCTTGCCAAGATAGTCATAACATTGGCATCACCTTCCCACTCCGTTAGGCTTAGATCTACACCTATAGTGGCAACCCATCAGATGTAATACATGCATTATGATGCAAAAAATTCCTTCAACTTGCCCTTCATGGCATCATCTCAACCTACCTAGCCATCTTTGCTAGTAGCAATCATGCCAACTCAGCCATATGTTCACGTAGGGTCCATCTTTAGGCCCCAAATGACTTAGGCATCCTATGTCTCTCTTGTTTCATTGGGTCCCATAGCATGTTGTAACAACAATATTTAGCTACCCTTCATTGTCAAGGTACCACAATGTGCTAACCCTTCACTTGTCCAAAGCTCAATAGTAGCTAATGCATTGGTCCCTTCCCATCCAAGGGCCAATCCTACTGGCGAAATCAGCAAACCCTCTAGGTGGAAACCCAGGAGATGTAATGAGCATCTTGCAGATAGAATGATTAGGCAACGTTAAGACCAAAAAGCACTTAGTCTACTAAAGCCAATCCCTATATCTACAATCTCCATGGCCAAAACAATTGAGGAGGCCACAACCAGCAAATCACAACCAAGCACAGAGGCCCTTGCGCAGGCCAAGCCAACAAAGCCCAAGTCACCTCCATGAGAATTTCATCTCTTAGGATGCATGAAGGAAGTCAAAGCCAACAAAAACATAGCCAATGGAAATGACTTCAGGGATGCATTGGCCCAAGTCAAGAAAGTGGTCAAGAAAAAGAAAAAAATACAACATTGAGCTTGTATGACCTAATAATGATGACATCTGCCCACCATGAAGCACTGGTATGGATGTTGACCTCCATTCCTATCACAGAGGACATCCTTATTGATGAGAACTCCATCCATGCAGTGATGTTGCCCCCTACTCTCCAAGAATTGAGTTCCATGTCCCTAGCATTTCGTGATGAGGCAATTAAGGTCAATCCTGAGAAGGGTGAGGTCATAACAACTCTAATGTTTATTGCCATATGCGTTAGGCAATGCAAGATTTGCAGGGTGCACATTGACAATGGAGCTAAAAAAAACATTATACCATACACCATTGTCAACAAGATAGGCCTCACAGACTAGGTCAAGCCAATGAAAACCATGTGTCTAAAATACTTCAATGGGTCATGTGTCATTGTTAGGGGCATGTTCATCATAGCTTTCATAGTAGAGAAGCAATTCCCCAACACTGCCAAATTTATCATCATAGAGGAGATGTTGGTCTTTAACTTGATACTAGGCAGGCCTTGGCTAGCCTAGTTATGGCCCATCTGCTCTCTAACTCATCAGGAGATCCACCTTCTATACAAAGGTGGTGAAGTTATTATCCATGGTGATAACGTTGTTCCTCTGGCCATCAACAATGTAGATATGAATCAAGGATTAGAGGTTGAATTTCTTGATGGTGCACCTATGGTAGACAATAAAACACATGAGGCTAATGCACCTGAAGAAGCAACAGAAGCCATGGACTTTCCTAAGGATGGCCTTTAGGTAGAGCTGCCCTTTAACATAGCAAGTGAGGGTTAAGGAGAATAATGGATAGTACAATCCAAGCCCTATGTGCCCCTTAATCCACATAGTGTTAGGAAGAAATTACATGACTAAGGTACCCCCTTAGTCCAAAACACGCTAGGTGCCTGTCCACTATTCACTTCTACATGCCATGTACCCTACTTTATACTTTTGTTGCATTTGTGTTGCATTAGATTAGCATGGTAGCATGTTATTTGCATTTAGCTTAATTGCTTAGATTATGCATTTATTTTCTTGGTTCTTGCATTCATTTACTTTGTTGATGCACTTTCTTGTTAGTTTACACTTTTGTAGTTATCTCTTTAAAAAACATCAAAATGCACAAAAATCATAAAAGCCATAAGTACAAAAAGAGAGATAGAAATACCTAGCCTGCCATGGCCTTAAACTGGCAATGTTGTAGCCCAAAAAAACCTTAAACTATTACCCTTAATCCCCATCGATGTGGCTTGGAATGCCCTCAAACTACCACCCCAGCCTACTATGGCCTTTAACTGGGAACACATGGCTTGAAATGGCCAAAAAACTAACAACAACTCTCCTGCTATGACCTTAAATTAGGATGGGACTTTTCAAGGCTTTGAACTAACAAACTCCCCATGGCTCAGAATGGCCTAGATTTGCATACTCATAGAAAATGCAGTGAAATTGTCACATAGGCATGAAAGTTTACACATAGTAAATGATCATTTAGCAAATGTAATATGCATATTACTACATTGCATGAATAGAATCAGATAGAAAAAATGTAGTGAAAAGCCCGATGGAGGATACATTTGATCATGCTTAACTAGTGGTGCTAGGTAGGGGTGAAAGTTCTTCTTCCTCCACTACGTTGTTGGGGCTTGTAGCATCGCTGGTACTTGCCACAACCATTAAAAAAAATGTGCAATTAGTAAGCAAACATGTACTATATGAGCTAACTTAAAACATGAAAAGCATAAAAACTAACCAACCTGAGAGGGCCCTGCATAGATGAGTTTTGAAGGTAACTTTCTAGGGCCAACCTCTAAGTAGAGGAGGATCTCAACTTCAGAAAGTTACATCTAGTCCTTTTGGCCAAACTAAATACCCACGAGGGTCTTGCCTTTGTCCACAATAGTCCATGTAGGTGGCTCCATGAAAAATGTAGTAAAAGGGGCCTCTTTGGAGGGGGTGACAATCTATCTCATAGGAGAGTCACTCATGATTATACTATGCAAAAACAAGTCATATGCCTACTTCCCACCAGTTGCCTTAAGAAATATCTCAAGGCGATGGCATTCAATAGACTCCTTCTTCTACCATTGTAGGTACACATCACACTCTTTCTTTTACTTATGCTTATGGTTCTTTTGCATCTATTCCCACTAATAAATCTTAGTGATATAATTATTCCAATCCTGATTCTTCTAGGTAAGAAAGTCCATCTAGAGTTATCTAATATCTGGCATACTCGATCTCAGAGGTTCACCAGGGGCCATCCCCTGTGATCTAGCTACTATGAAGTCATATTTGGATTGAAGATCCTTGATCTTCTCATCTTAGCTAGTCACCCTTTCCTACAGCTCATGCATGCTTTTCCATAGGTGCTCATTTGAGCACTTGCAAATCCACAATGCCTTCGCACATGAAAGCACACACTTGTTTGATGTCTAGTACATGTGACGAGGCACTTGATCAACATCAGGGGGGAGGTCAAGCAGAGCATCCACCTTGGCCACCTTGCTTGGGTCCCACTGTAGCTTCAAACCTATAGGCATGCAAAAATTGATGAATCTTAGTTGAAAACTAAGCATTTAAGCAGTAAGAAAGATAGCATAAGATGAAAACATTGCACACATACCAAGCTCTAGGTCTTCTTGTCACAAGAGGTCCACCATGTCCTCAATGATGCCTTCCATGAAGGTGAATTTATTTGGCATGTCTACCCATGGCTTCATGTGGTAGGTAGATGTTGGATCACTAGTGGGAATATATGATGTTGTAACACAATGATGCAATTAACATATGGCCTAATAGCTAAAGATACGAGATAAAACAAGGGAAGAAAGATGGCAGTACAAGTTGATTATCTATTAAGCCCTTTAGGTGTGAGTACGGGGGGCTCACCTAGTTGCGTACCATCAAACAAACTATGAAAATAACCCTTGTCCTCAGTCTAAGGAGGTGCTTCCTCTATTGTTGCCTTGGTTGCTACTCTTGCAGCCCTCTCTTTGTTTTTTGCAATTAACACATATACACACATAGCGCACATAGCACATCATTAGCTAATTAATAGTATAGCACAAAATAAAAACATATACATGAATATAACTAAGGCATCCAAGAAGTTACATGTACTATCCTACAACATTTTACATGCAAACTTTGAAGCTTGATCTAGATCCTTTTGTTGCTTGGCTTTTCGATCTCAAGGGTAGCTTCCTCTTGAGGATAGGGTCCATTGATCTTAGCCTTAAATGGCCCCACCATCTCTACTATATAGCGATCCACCTTTCTTACATTCCTAGTGCTAACTAGAGGACCCTCACTTGCACTATCACATGAGTAATGCAAGTGCCTCACAGGATCCTTGGTTGTTATTGATAACAACTCATTGATCTTCTTTGGGGGGTCTTGCATACGTGTGGTCGAGAACATATGCTTGATCCATGGCTTGGATAGTTACTCATGATCTTGAACCACCCATAGTCCATCATCTCGCATAAGTAAAAGCTCTACAAACCTTTGCAGGTATCCTGTGAAGAATGTGAAATGGACATGGGACCTTGCCTATAGATTGAATCAAAGCCTAGAAATTTCTGCATGTAGACCAATGCCTATGTATGCATCCCAGTTAAACCTCGTACCCTCTAGCAACACCTCCTTCATTACTTGTGCTGGTTTCACCCCTAGGATAGTTTCTTGGAAAAGCAACTTTGGAAATGCATGAGCGTGGAACAAAGGGTAGAGCTCTCACACCTCAAGCACTAGCATATCTTTGATCAGTATACCCTTGTAAGATTGAGTGGCCTTCAACTAGTCCTTGATCTTCTCTCTATGGTGCACCTCCCTATTGGCCTCATCAAAAATGGTTAGGCCATTAGCACGGATGCCAAAGAGATCAGCAAAGAAGGCCTCGTTGAGGTCTAATGCTACTATCATGCTGCACACTTGGGTGATAAACTGCCTAATGTCACTACTAAAGGAGTCGATGATGGTGATCATTTTGACCATTGGGATACTTGGGCTAAGGGCCAAGAATAGGTCCAATAACTTAGCATGCATGAGATGAGCCATTAGTGCATTTAGTACTTTGTGGCATAGCCAATGTTGCACACCCTCTACATTGCCATATTTCATGATGAGGGTGGCATTTGTGTAACCTGTGGTAATCATTACCATCTTGATTGAGGCAACCACCACTAAAACACAAAGTAAGACAATGTTAGCTTCATGTAAATGATGCAAACTGAAAGGCATACATGAGCAACCACATGAGCCAAAACATAGATACACACATGGCACAAATGGAGTGCGAGATGGGGGCGGTGCTACAAACACCTCCGTAGTGATAATCTCACTAATAGCCCACTCCTCATCCAACCAACCATGGATCTTGCATCGCTTGTATGCCTTCAGGTTTTGGGAGGGGTAGGCCTCCAGATTGTACACCACCTGCTTGATCACGATTGCCTGAACATTTGTGCATGATGAGAATACCTCCAGGGTAGTGTGGGTGAAGGCTAGAGTATCTACTTCACTATGTAAGCCTTCCTCATCACCTCTGAACCTAACATTAATGATGAGCTGTTAGTAGTTTAACATGAGTAAGTAGCGATAAACACTATAGAAGCCATAAAGATACTTACCCTCTAACGCAGTAGATGGTTATAGGTAGGTTTTGGAACAAGGTATGCACTTGTAGCATGATAAAAAGGATGTTGCTCTTATTATAACAGGCAAATGCTATTATGTGCCATACCCTAGATAGCTACCAAGTGCTCCTAGGACCTCTACTTTAGCCACCTACCCTATCAACATTAGTAGTGGACTCATATGAGATGAACTTCAGGATGCTCTGGTTAGCCTTAGGTAGGAATGTCTTGGTGATAGCGCTAGCAGCCTCCACCACCAAGTGTGACCACATGACCATACTGAACTACTGTAATAGGTATTCTAGGAACTCTTGAGCCAGTAGCTAAAACCACACTACCTAATGGTCCACTCACATATTTGATGTAGGCATGCTAGGGATAGGTTGACTCATGTAACATAGGATGCCTATGAGCTCAACCCCTATCAGAATGGACTTGAATAACACCTTGCAATTAACAAGAAATAGGAAAAGTGTTAGTATACATGCATAGATGCAAAATTTTGATATATAAATTACAAATTATTAACATAAGCTTGCAGAAATGCAATTTTGGCAACACACTCTAGGGCTCCACAGGTGTAGGATGTCACTTAATTCATTCATTGCACCTAGTACTCATTGGGATATAGCACGTTTTATATAGGCTTAGTGCCACATTTTGTAGGTTTAGCATCATGCATAGTTAACAAAATTTTGGTAGAAGTTTTCTAACTTTGGAGTACCTCAATGGAGAGTGTAGTCCAAAAATGCCTAAATTTTGACTAACTCTGGGGCTACCCCAGCTATGCTTTGTGGAGAGTGTAATTGGGCAAACATTTTGGCAAACACTTGAGAAGATAGGAATTTTAGCAAAAACTAAGCATTCTACACTCTCAACACATGGAGAGCATAGTCTTCCCATGGCATTTCATCTAGCAACCCACTTTGACCTACCGTCATGGCAAGCTGCACCTCCACTGCTACCCCAACAACTAGAAAAAAAATAAAAAATAATGGCACTGATCACAGCTACACTGTAGTGTGCAATGGTGGCCATGGCCCCCATGGTAGCATTGGAACATAAAAATCATAGAACCCACATCCCTTGCAATTGTGCCATGATGTGCCATTCTCGGGATCCTAATCCCCAAATCCCTAACCTCACAACAAAACCAAAAGAAATGAAAAATAAAAAAAAGTAGCAAGAGAGATAATGATGCATAATGCTAGTCATGGCTGCTAGTGGATGTGCCCTAGTGCATAATGGCTTTTGATCTAGAGGCAGGGGATGTCATAGAGGATCCCCTTATTGAGATCCTTATGGCAACACCAAATAGTGAGGTGAAAACACTGAAGTTAAGTTTCTCGCTAGAGCCCTAGCATGTCCAAGACATCGCTAAAGTGCTTAATGATAATATCAAAGTATTTGTATGGTCATACAAGGACATGCCATGCCTAGACCCCTAGCTAGTCCAGTACAATATTATCCTTGATCCCTACATGAAACTAGTTAAGCAGAAAGTATGCAAGGTTAGACTTGAGGTGGCATTGGCAGTTCATGACGAGATCACCAAGCTTTACAAAGCTGGTTTCATTTGGGCTGTTGACTATAAACTGGGTCTCTAATATCGTAGTTGTACCTAAGAAAAATAAAAGTATATGCATTTGCATAAAATTTTGGGACTTAAACAAGGTAACCATCAAAGACAACTTCCCGTTGCCCAATATCAATCAACTGATCGATACCACGGCCAGGCATGCCTTATTGTCCTTCATAGATGGGTTTTCAAGCTATAACTAGATTAGGATCAACCCTAAGTACCAACTCAACACAACCTTCATGAGCCCCTGGGGTATGTTTTGCTATACCATGATGCCTTTTGGACTCAAGAACATAGGAGCAACATATCAACACATAATGATGTACATCTTTAGTGACTACATGCTTATTTTTCTCAACGAGTACATCGATGACATTGCCATTAGGTCCAAAGTGGCCCATAGCCATGCAAATGATCTAGAACTAATGTTTAAATGCTGCCTAAAATACAAGCTTAGGTTAAACCCCAAGAAGTGTGTTTTTGACGTTTGAGCAGGTCAGATGCTTGGCTTTGTAGTATTTGAAGTAGAAATATTCATAAACCCTAACAAGGTTAAGGCTATGAAGAGCTATGAGGGTTGCAAGGTAGGTTATAATTTATACGCAGGTTTATTGCCAGGTTAACTAACAAGCTATAGCCAATGTAACATTTGCTGAAGAAAGGAGCCTAGTTCAAGTGGACCACTTAGTGCCAACAAGCATTTAAAAACCTTAAGTAAGAGCTGGCACAATTGCCTATGGTTTACCCCTCATAAGGAGATAAACCTTTTTACATCTACCTCATCACTTCTGATGTGTCCATGGCTTCTTTTCTTTGCCAAAAGTAAGATGATGGCATAGAGGTTCAGGTTTATTACTTGAGCCACACATTAGTAGCCCATGAGGTGAAATACAATAATGTGGAAAAGCACTACCTCATCCTAGTCTTCTCATTGAAGAAGTGAAGGCATTACCTCTTCTGTAGTCAAGTTAATATCATTTGCAAAAACAATGTACTCCAAGCCATAACAACAAATATCCACAAAAGTAGTCATAGTGCACTGTAGAAAGCAATAACAACAAAGTTTGACCTACATTACATTGTGCAAGCCTCAACAAAAGGTCAAGCTATAGCTGTACAACTCATGTCTTTACCTGTAAATGATCTAGCAACCATAAACCCTAAATTCTCGAACAAGCAAGTTAATAGCATTAGCAAAGTGGCCAACAACTATGAGGCAGTCTTGCATTTCAATGGATCTTTAACCTCTCGAGGGGGTAGCACCACTGCTATTATCACATTTCCCACTAGAGAGATCCAACCCTTCACATATAATTTTGCATTTCTTAGTACTAACAATGTGGCAGAGTATGAAGGTCTCCTTCGAGGTATCCTTGTAGCACACAACCTAGGGATCCAATACATAGTGATTTGAGGTGACTCATAACTAGTGGTCAACTAGGTAACAGATGTTTATGCCTGCAAGGCATAACATTTATAGCCTTACTTTGACCTGGCAAAGCACTTTTTTCAACACTTTATAACTATCGATGTCCAACATATTCCCCAAAATGAAAATTCCATTGTTGACACACTTGCAACGTTAGCCCTTAGCATCATGCCTAGCATGTTTGATGCATTGCCCATCTTGGTGGTGGATTGCACTATGCCTATCATGCAAATCATTGACATTGTATCCATAGCCACAGTAAGCACAACCCACATGGGAGAGTGGTACGACAACATCAAGGCGTACCTTCTATAGGGTGAGCCTCTACAACATTTAACCACTACCCCAAAAAATGCAATGTGCAAACGTTTACGACAGTACATCATCGTAGTTGATAACATGTTATGTCATAGATTCTACGATGGCATATTACTAACATGTGTAAGAAATAGCGAAGCACAAATGATCATTGAACAAGTCCACAAGGGACTATGTAGAAACCACATAGCACCTAGGGCAATGGCAACAAAAATCAGATGACCAGGTTACTATTGGCTTTACATGAAAATAAATTGCATCTCAAAAGTTAAAACGTGAAACATTTATCAACATCATGACAACTTAATGCATGTGTAGCCAACTAAATTGCATATAATGAAAATCATGTGGCCATTCCAATGTTGGGGCTTGAACATCATCAGACCCATAATGCCTAAGTCCTTTGTAGGGCATAGCTTGATAATAACTACAACTAAGTATTTTACCAAATGGGTTTTGGGTATTCCGCTTAGGAAGAAAACATTGTAGTAGGTTTGCAAATTCGTGTTAGATAACATAGTGACCCATTTTGGCTTGCCCCTGACCATAGTAACGGATAATGGATTGCAATTTAGTAGTGCCAAAACTAAAGCCTTTTGTGAGCACTTTGGCGTCAAACATTCCTTTTTGTTGTCATATTACCCTTAGGCAAGTGGCCAAGTGAAGGCCATTAACAAGGTCATCATCAACCTTCTCAAGAAAATGCCAAGAAATAGCAAACGATAATGGCATAAGCAACTAGTCCACACACTTTGGTTCTATAGCACAACATGCCAAACAGCAACAGGTATGACACCTTATAGCCTTGTCTATGGATTTGAATTAATCTTGTTGCTTGAATTGCAAGTTCCATTACTCCTAGCAATCCTCTCAAATTTCATTGACAAAGGTTAGAACAACAAGTTGAAAACTGTAGACCTCGACTCAATAGAGGAGGAGTGTATGCATATGCTTGATCGCATCAAGTGGTATCAAGAAACACAATGGCAAAAGCATCATCACAACTAGCATTAATGCCTAATCAAGAAATGAAACTTAGTTCTCAATGCTATTCACGAGCTCATAGATAAATTCTTAGTCAACTGGAAAGGGCCTTTCTTGGTTACTAAGGCCTATAATAATGGAGCATTCAAGCTTGCTAACCAAGATGGAAATAATTTTTCCAATTTAGTGAACCATTCATACTTGAAGCCATATTACATCTAACATGTAGCATCACACATCAATGAAGCAAGGTAAGCACTCATCCACTACAACACTAAACTAGCACAACAATATGCTTTTACTATAAATTGGCATGACTCATTTGCTACGACGCTAAACTGGCACAAAGGTCCACTAGGACTATAAATTAGCATAGCTCATTTGCTATGATGCTAAACTAGCACAACAGTCTATTATGACTATAAACTGGCTCAACCCATTCACTATGATACTAAATTAGCACAACCTTCATCTACTATGATGCTAAATTAGCATAGCATCCGTCTGCTATGATACTAAACTAGTGCAACATTCATCCACTATGATGATAAATTGGCACAACACTCATTTTCTATGACACTAAACTGACATAACATTCACTCACTACAATGCTAAACTGGCACAACTCATTCGCTAAG
The DNA here is from genome assembly GCA_015680685.1 of Gnetum montanum. Taxonomy (NCBI): domain Eukaryota; kingdom Viridiplantae; phylum Streptophyta; class Gnetopsida; order Gnetales; family Gnetaceae; genus Gnetum; species Gnetum montanum. The sequence continues at coordinate 256,414 of MNCI01007588.1, forward strand.
ATGTTAAATTGGCAAAGCACTCATTTGTTATGATGTTAAATTAGCATACACATAAGTAATTTGTTATGATCCTAAACTTGCACAATATTTGTCTGCTATGATGCTATACTAGCACAACACTCATTCACTATGATGCTAAACTAGCATAGTATGCACTTGCTATGATGCTAAATTGGCAAAGCATTTGTCTGCTATGACATTAAACTTGCATAGCTCATCCTTGGGTCACGATGTTAAACTATCACAAGACATCTGCTATGACCATAAACTAGCAATCCACCATGAATTTAAAGTGATATAGCACATTTTCTATGTTATTAAACCAACATACAATAGTTTGCTAAGACCTTAAACTAGTAAGGCCATGGTCTACCAAGAACTTAAATTGGGTTTGTAGTTAGCTAATGATAATTCCTTCCATCCTCTTACAAGCGAGCAAGCTTCCCAAGGTGAACGTAACATAAGTCATCTTGTGGAAAGCCTCTATCGGTTGGTCAAAGCCTAGGTAGATGTAGCATAAGTCATCCTAGGGAGGAAACACCTGTTGTATAGGCACCATGTCATTTCATCAATGATGAAGTGAAGCCCATCTATTGAAATGCAATTCACTTGATGGGAAGCATTTCACTCTATAGTAAGCATTCAATAATGTGCAAAGCCCAAGGAAGGCTCACCCTACAGAAAAAAAGAAAAGAAAATTAAAAGAGATGAAAGCATGTTGCCAAGTAATCAAGTGGCAAAGAAGTTTCGCAATCGACCCAACCTTGAACCTACACCTTGTCTCTCTCACAAGCACTTCGATGAGAGGTCAATATTTTCAAGGGAAAACCACTCTCGTGCTATGGTCACCATCACCCTTGACGTCATAATATCCCATTTACACCTCATCTCCCCTATTATTTCTAGCATATCGCCTACACATTTTACTCCTGTTTCTCACCTACTATCTAGTATATTGCTATCTACAACACTCTTGAGCACGGTGCAATGACATCTGACCATGCACGGAAGAGCAATGTTGGTGCCAAGCCTATTGTGGTGTTTTGTTGTTCTTTGTCGATGTCTCTTGAGCCACTCCTCTAGATGTCAACAAAGGGGGGCCAATGAAACACCACCAAATATGGACTATGGGATCCCAATCACAAATTTTTCTAAGTGTTGGAACTACGCTCTCCACTACCCTAGAGCATAGTCAACCTTTTTTCGAGAGCATAGTCAACATGAAGGCTAGTTTTGCAATTTTTTCTAAGTGTTAGCACAAAGCCAGTTGCTACAAATTTTTCTAAGCACTTTGGAAGTGAAAAGGGCCTCCCCAGAGCATAGTTAACCTTTAGTGGAGAGTGTAGTTAACAAAAGGGCAGGTTTTCACAAGGTTCAACAAGTTTTGGAACTATGCTCATCCCTAGTTGGGAGCATAGTTATCCTCCTGTGGGGAGCATAGTCAGCAAGAAACTCATTTTCCTCAAAATTCCTTAGTATTGGGACTACACTCTTCATTGCTGCTAGAGCATAGTCAGCTTCTAGTGGAGAGCATAGTCAACATGAAGGTCCAATTTTTATAGAATTTTTTAAAGTGTGGGACTATGCTCTCCCTCGATCTAGAGTGTAGTCAAATGTAGTCAGCAAGAATAGTCTTGAGCAGCCTCGACAATGCAACATTAGCACTCAGCTCAACTCCAACTCATCTTTGGTAAGTGTACTTAGTAAAAATGCTTCTTTTTTGTACCCCCTTTTGGCCCCAAAATTGTAACTACATTAGATCCCACATGAGAGCATGGAGAGTGTACTCCTAGAGCATTTTCTTCAAGTTGCATTTTTTAGGTACCTTGGAGTCTTCTTGGCACATACACATGTAGTTAGTAGCGTAGTCATAGTATTATAGTTTCATAGAGCTCAATAGAGGACATGAAAGTACATCACCACTTGTCCTAGTTGAGAGCATAGTTGGGTGACAACATAGTCCCAATTGTCTCATCTTCCATGTAGTAGACATCTTGCATTTCACGCTAACCCTAGGCTTATAAATATCCTCACTCAATGTTTTCAGGGTTGGTAAATTTGGGTTGAAAAATCAAAGAGTTGATGAACTAAAGGCATTTCAGTGAACCAGAGAGAGCAAATTTGTAGACCACTATAGCCCACCGTAGTCCATCAAAATACTGTAGCCAATAGTACATCATAGTAGCCAACCTAGTAGACACAGACACCTCAATGGAATGCCAATCTTTGTGACTAGACATCCTCGAGACCACTACGCTATCCACTACACTTGTTATACATTGTATACCTTCTAACTCCTTTTGGTGTTAACTACGATGAACCCCATTTAGGGTGGTGCTCTCTCTCTCTCTCTCTCTCTCTCTCTCTCTTTGTGCATTGTTCACATTTTATTTGCTTTCTCACTATTTCACTACATAGCCATGCCTAAAACCACATTTGGGTGGTAGTCTCCATGTGTTTGAGCCCTCATTTTCACCAAAATTCTTGACTACACTCAACCCCACTGACACCATTAACATTGTTGACACCATTGAGACTGCCTGCACACTTAAACATTGTCTTGCATCAACATCATAGCTAACCATGCTGCACCCTAGTTGCATCTGGTACGTCCCTTTTTGATCAACAAGACCATTGAAGATGCCCCATCTCTATCTCTAGCAGGCCCTCATGTGGGTTCAGGGTTAGGCTATGCACTCATGAACCTTAGTGTTCTAGCTATCGACATTTTCAATCACTACAAGATGACTTCCATAGAAGAAAACACACTAATGTCCTTCATTTCCATGGTAGCATCAACTTAGCTATTGTTTCAGAAGAGGTAGGTTTCCCCCATGTACCATTCCCCATTAGGAGTAAGGATGGGCTGCATGGGAGAGCTTTAAATTTGTATCTTGACTTCTTCTAGTGCTAATTCCAAGAAAGGACCAAAGTTTAGTTCTTAGAGAACTACATTCTAGACCTCCTTGGAGTGAATTTTCCTTAGGCAAGCATCATTCAGAGTTACCTCAAGGTTCGATCTAGACCTAGGTGCCTCATCTTAGTGTGATTGATTAGTCTCAGTAGCAAGAATCTATTGGATAGATTCCACTTCGGGCTTCTCTTGAAGATGTCCCATTACATGGGTTTTTGTTGCTTGCTCTTGGGGCTACTTCGGTTGTTGGCCCCTTCTTCCTCTCATTTTCTTATTCATTAGTTGGGATGGTCCTCCTTCGTATCCTTGTTTGGGTCTTGGTGCCATTTATAATCATAACATAACCAAGGATTATCATTTGACGTGTAACTTAGAACATTTTGATACCTTGTCTCTTTAGATCAGTTACACTTTGGTTATGTTGCGATTATGGCATATTGATTATTTTAATATTATTTTTCTTAGATGGCTACCAACATTTGTTGGGAAGGTTAAACTCTAATGAATTAGTGATTTTAATATTATTTTATTAGTTAAACTTCTAAGGTTTTCAAGAAAAAACTTCTAAGGGATAAGGAACATAGCCTTCCCAACTAAGGGGTATGTAAGTGGGTCCTCCCCATAGCAGGCTCATGTCCTTAATGCTCTTGCACACCCTCAAACTAAGGAGTTTGTGGACCCCATGTTTGATTAATGGTTGTAGTTAGATAAGAACCGAATCACCAAGGAAACCACCAAAGAATTTTAACTGTATCCAAATAAAGACATCAAAATAATTATGAGAAAAGGCCATGAGGGGATTGATGGAGAGCATATATGGATGAGAGTGTATGGAATGGAGTTCCTTATCATGGTCACATGAAGTCCCTTGTGAAGTATGTGGTTAATATAACTTAATAATTTTCATCCTTAGTTCAAATTAAGACCAACCACTTCCAGTGACTTCACGTTGATACACTTAGACCATTCCACCCCCAAGGTACAAGACTATCCCCATAGACCAATCATCATTCCCAAGAGAGAAGAAAAGAGAAGTAGGAAGTGAAAAGGGCCTCAGTTAGAGAGGGGGGGGGGGGGGGCCCTTCAAGCATAGGAAACATGTCTTTCTAACCCCATAACCAATGCTTGTAGCTCATTATTGAGTCTAATGGGTGTGCTTTGAATTCCCATTATTTTTTATTTTCAAATGGGAACCACACCATGCAAAGACTTAGCTTCATATTATTGGTTGACATGGCAATAACAAAGGATATGTGGAGATACTGATGCACCCCAAAGGGTAGAAAAGTACAAAAGGTGTCAAATCCCCCTGAAGTCACACCCTTGTCTATCCTTTTAGTTCATCCCAAGTTTGGAAACTACCAAGGTCAAAAGTTTATTATAAGTTATTTTTAAGAAGGAACCTCATACTTCCAAAAGAAAGGGATACCATAAAGTTGTGTGGATCGGTGGATGACATGGACTTATTGCTTGTTAACAAGAAAATAATTAATGTCTCATTCATGAATATCAAAATTCAAAAATCAAATCTATACATTTACAATTAAATAACAATGTAAAGTACAAACCACCATCAATTGGTAGCTATAGTTACACCAAATCTTGGTGGTAATAAGGAAAGAAAAGAAAATCATAAGAAAAACAAAAATCAAATGAGGAAAAATATAAAAAAAACTGTAAAATACTAAAGAAAGAGAAAAATGTACTAAAAATGATGTAAAAAAAAGATATTGATTTTAAGCATGCACAACCATCTGTTGTAAAATACTAATTGATTTTAGCATGGATGAACATCTCCCTTACAATTGAGTTGGAAGGAGGAGATCCAAAATATTAAGCATGCACAACCATCTGTTGAGGTGTTGGTGCTACTGGTTATTTTGGGTTCTAGGAAAGGCTTTATTTGTTATGTATTGACTAATAGTTTCTTGTTTGGTCAATTAGCATGGCCCCAAATGAAAAAGTTTCATAGATGATATAAGGACCTTCCCATAATGTTTGGAACTTAGTGCGTTGAGGTATGTGGATGGGATTCCAATAGAGCATCTTATCCCAGTTGGAATCTCACCTTTCTTATCTTAAGGTCATGTCATTGTTTGTTGTATGCCTTGTACACTTCATTAGATGATAGAACCACTAGCTAGTCCTTCCATATGAGTAGTCATCCCTCCATCATGTTGGCATCGCAATAGCAGATAAAGTGATGGGCATGTTTGAAAGTGTTAGCCAATAGTATCCTACCATGAAGATCTTAATGATTGTTTACCTCCTAGCATAGTGGCCCTTATAAGAGTCCTCATGTGCATCTTGGAGGACTTTGAGTTGATTCCCATTAAGGACACACCATCGTACTAGGCCATCCATGAAAACCTTGTAAAGATTACTATTGATCTCCATGAAGAATTTAGCCTAGTGGAGAAATTATTGTTTCTTCTTATGGTCCCACTCCTATGGTAGCTCTTGAGTGACCAGATAGGATAGGATGTTCTTGTACCAGTTGATCTCCTTAGAAGCTTGTTCATTTATAACACTAGCAAAGAGGAGTTCATCCAAAAATTAGTTTGAAAGTGGGCTTCCCTCCTCCTTAGTGTTCCATCATAATCGAGACAAGTGGTCAGCTACCATGTTCTTGGTTTCCTTTTTGTCCATCATTGTAAGATCAAAATCTTCCAAAATCACTAGCCATTATATGACATGGGGATGTACTATTGGCTTGTTCATGAGGAACCTAATGGCACCATGGTCTATGTGCACAAACACTTTGTATCTAAGCACATGGTGCCTAAATTTCTCCAAAGCATACACCACTATCATGAGTTATTTTTCAATGGTGGTGTAGTTCAACTATGCACCCACAATGCTCCTGTTGGTACAATGGATGTAATAGGGACATTTTTGATAGTCCAACTATATTAGCGTAGCTTCCAATGCATAGTTAGATGCATCTATCATGATTTGGAAGGGTCCAGACCAATTAGATGCTCATAGGATTGGTGTTTGTATGAACTTTTGCTTGAGGTGCTAGAATGCATGCTAGCATTACTTGGTGTAGAAAAATGGAACATCCTTCTTTGTAAGCTCTATCAACGATTTTGCAATCTTAGAAAAGTTCTCGATGAAGCATCGATAATAACCAATATGACAAAGGAATGACCATATGTCTTTAACAATTTCTAGCTGTTAAGTTATTTCTTGGATAACCCTTACTTTTTTAGGATCTACCTCAATCCCTTTTTGTGAAATTTGGTGCCCTAATACAGTGTCTTTTTAGACCATCAAATGGCTTTTCTTCTAGTTAAGCCTAAGGTTAGTCTCCATACACCTTTTTAGCACTTGCTCAAGATAGTCCAAGGCTTGCTCAAACATAGCCCCATAGGTGGAGAAGTCATCCATGAAGACTTCCACCTTGCTATTGATCTACTATTAAAAGATGCTGAGGACCAAGCATCAAAAAGTAGTAGGCATATTGCAAGGGCCAAAGGGCATCTTCCTGTATGCAAAAGTTCCTTAGGGACTTGTGAATGTTGTTTTGGCTTGATCCTCTAGTGCAATCTAGATTTGGTTATAGTTGCTATAACTGTCTAGAAAGCTATAGTAGCAATGCCCTATGATGGTGTCCAACACTTGATTCACAAATGACAAATAAAAGTGACCTTTTTAGGTTGGCATATTCAACAACTTGAAATCTATGCAAATCCTCCATTTCTCACCTTTCTTTGGCACAATTACAAGTGGGCTAATCCACTCACTATTCACAATGGGATAGATGAAGCTTGCCTTGAGGAGTTGTTCAATCTCCTCCTTGACGATATGTTTGAGCTTAAGGTTCAATCTCCTCTATAGCTACCTCTTTGGTTTTATAGAGGAGTCTATATAGATCCTATGCTGGCATATCCTTGGATCGATTCTAGTTAGTTCATGATATGACAAAGAGAAGGCTGTTGCCCATTTGTTGAAAATTTCCAATAGCTTCTATTTCTGTAAATGAGAAAGATTGACATTAATGATGACTAACTTGTCATTATTCAGAATGACATATTCCATCCCAGTTGGTAGAGTTTTCAACTCAAGGAGCTCTTACTTAAATGTTTTAAGGTTTTTCAATGCTCCCTAAATGATTTCACCTCATTCGTTGAAAATTTTCTGATGGTCTTACTTCAGTTTGTCCATGTTGTCTACATAAGAGCTCATGAGGCTTCTAGTTGGTTCCATGTACAATGTTGAGCTACATTTTGCTTTAACCATTAGCCACTAAGTGCCCTCCTATTTTGTGGCTACTATGTATACGCACCTTTGAATTTCTGTGACATTTGCACACTGCCTACATGCTATGAGTGTTGTGCTTTTGCTAGTCCACAACTTTTGTATGCAGTGAAATACTATGTCACTGTACATGATGCATGGAATGTGCTTCTTCTCAATTTTTCCAAATTTGTTCTCCTTGGAGATTTTCAAGGACAGGTCTCAAATCCCCAACCATGCATCAATTATAATTTGCCATGCTCTTTCCATTATGATAGGGATGTCCCCATTGTAGTTGTTCACCTAAATCACCAGGAAGTTAGTAAGATAGGACCATCCACATATAGTGGTCATAATGTCATCCACCAATTCCAAGGGGACAGTGATAGACTGATTTGCTAACTCTAAGTGAATGTTTCTCTTTTTGAGTGGATGCAAGTTCTAAGCTTTGTACATTTCTTATGTGTTCAAATTAACACCAAAACCTGAGTCCAAAAGAGTGTTGTAAGGTTCATTATAGATGATTTGAAAATAGATGAAGGGAATCCAAGGATCAGATCTCTTCTTGCGAAGGTTTTTGGCCTTGATCCAATGAGTGACTACATGGGTCAACATTAGAGTGCATACTTTGGGAGGAGTTTGGTTTGAAGGGTTCTTGAAGGATATTGTGGAGGAGGTAGGAGAAGCAGGGTCAGCAACCATAGGTGTCTGTAAGGGCTTAGTAGGATTGTTGGTTTTGAAAAAGGATCTTTTTCGAGGCTTAGTATCAGAACCACTTGACCAAGAAGCCAAGTATAAGTTCATAGCCCTTGTGATGTTTCTCTACTATGGTTGGGCTAGTATTTCTCCTTGCATAGATGGAGTAGGTGGTAAAGAAATTGAGGAAGGAGGTGAAGAAGTGGAAGGATGAGGAGAGTAATAAGGAAATGAGGACTCCCCCTTGGAGATGGTGCTCTATAATACTTAGGAGGGTAGTAGTGGTGTTGGAAGGAAGCATGACTAGAAGAGTTACATGGAGAAATGGGTTGCTGAACATAGTACCCATATGGATTTGGTTTGTTGTAAGGGTACTGCTGCCTTGGCAGTGACATCCCCCACAACTATGGATGTTTCCACTATTGGTATTGATCATGAGGTTGATGTGGCACTTCACTTGGATAATAGCCTTACTAGTGGAATTGCCAATATTTGCATTGAGAATAAGGCAACCTCTTGGGTGCTTGCCATTTGGCCAATCTACGATTCAATGCATACACCCTAGATTCTTACAAGTGTGCCACAATTGGACAACATCCCTTAGGATGTTCATACTAGCAAAGGTCACATCTATCATAATCTTCGACTGCATCAAATTTTTCCTTATCCTTTTGATGGGCACATTCAACTTTCTTCTTATTTCTTCTATCATGATCACTACTTCCTTATTCTCTATTCTCCTTAGCAATTCTTAGAGTAGTTTGAAACTTTTCATTTAAGGAGTTCTACATTTTATCAAACTTGGCCAATATTTTTGAGATAGGTTTCTAAATTGGAAAGGCTTTTCATTACACCAATTCACCAAGTGCTGCCTCCTCATTATCATAAAACTGGATCTCCCTTTTGTGAATGGAAGGATCTTGGTTGTACTCTTTTGCACTTTCCCTCTTTCATAGCTCACCTTCTTCCTTGGCTAGTTTCTTAATTAGCCTTTGGATTTGATGGATCCTTAGTGCTAAAAGAATCCCTTGGGTATAGGCCCCAAGAGTTCTCCTCAGTTTCATTTAGAGTCCATTTATGATATGGCATAGCTCCTCCCTCTAAGAATAGCCATGGCCTAGGCATCGGTGCAACAAAGAGTATTAACTACCCATGGTTGCATCCAAGGACTCATGTGTGCCTTGTTTCCATCCTTGGATTTACCTTCTTAGGTTAGACACTCTGAAGTACATCTAATATTTGTCATGAAATAATTCAAGCATTGTACTTCACCATTGTATTGATTCCAATTCAAAGAACAGGTATCAACTGTCAACTTTCTTGATGAGTGTCTTGGAAAATAGCTTTAATTTTTACCATTCATTTTCTACATTTTGTAAGGTACAAGCATCTTAAAAGGCTTGGATATTATTTGTGGATCAACATCATATCCCCCTTTGAATTTAGGGATATTACTCATGTCCAACCGTTTGATGCAGTTAGCTTTCATGTGCCTTATCAGTATTCTAACCACCTCCACAATGTTAAGCATGTTTCTTATAGCAAGTAGAGGCTCATCATAGTCATAGCATTTTTTATTGTTCCTATCATGGCCATGATGCCTATGTTGAGCTCTATTGTCCCTTCTCTCTTAGTGGTGTACCTTACTTAATTTCTCATGCCTATGGTCCCTACTATTTTAGTGGGATCTGCAATCATCATTATTCCATCGATCACCTCCATCATGATATTTGTTACCACTATAGCTTTGGTCAGAGTTGGAGGAGGAAGACAATGAGGATGATGAAGGTGAAGAGGAAGGAGAGCCTACACTAGAATAGTGCCTTCTACTCCCTCTTCTCTAGTCCCTACCATGATCACCATGTTTTTCCTTGTCTTGTTTCTTGTCTTGATTCCTGTCTTGGTCGCCCCCTTTCAAGGATCTCTAATTGTGGGATCCATTATTCCAAAAACTAGGGTTGGTTGCAATGGATTGTATCCACTAGTTAAGAGCCTCCTCATCAAAGAAAGGAGAAGAATCAATGTATTGAGATCTCCCTAGAAAGAAGTCCTTCCCTTCTTTGTGTGTTTGCAGGAATAAGTGGGTAGGGTCCTTCACTGTAGGAATAGATCAACACGATGTTGTCTTTCATATTCCTTCATTGTAGCTAGTCACCCTAATGTAGGATAAAGGTGAAGTCTGGAGTATACTGATTTGGATGAGTATAGACTATCTTAAACTATTGGTGCATTGGCATCTTATGATCTTCTTATTGTTGCTGATTAGGTTTGCTTACGAACAGTGCTAGAGAGTCTCCCCTATGAGAAGAAGCTATGTTAGTTCTTAAAGAATATAGTGTGTGTATGTTATTACTATTTGTATTAATGATTTTGATTTTATGGTTCATTACAACATCCCTGGTAACAACGTTAATGATGAGTAGTAAGTAGTCCCTATGTCCAACCACAGGAATCACTAGCATTCACTTAGCAATTCTATAGACTTTAGCTCTCTAAATGCACCTTATCCTAGGTAGTGAACCTAACGATGGGATCGTTGTCTTCTTAGTTTCACTTGTGGATGTACAATAGTATGGTTAAGTGTAATTGAGGCACATGATTTGTATAATTTTATATTTTTATCTATTTTATCCTAAGCATAAAATAAAGTGATTAAATGCTAATTAATCTAATAACTATCTAGTGCCTTAAGCTAACTCCTAGCATAAGTAGCCAGTCCCACCTACTATACACATCTTGAACATGTCATAATGCTACTAGGTTACCAAGTGCAAGCACTACTAGGATTACCAAGCGTTAACATATGCTCGAGGTGATCGTACTTATGTGTATTAATTAGTTGTATTTAATTAATTAGCTAAGTACATGAAAGTAAATTGCATTAAGAGTAAAGCGCATTAAGGTAAATATTAAGCTAATTCCAAATGCTACAAGGTTTATCAAGAAGCCCATCTTTATTGTTGTTACACTGAGGTGTCTAGGTACATTAGTGTTCAAATAAGGATCTATACACTTCTTGATTCCTACTACGGGCACTTAGAAAATATTGGAAACGCAAAATGCAAGAACTTTGTTAAGATACATATATATAGGTAGACAGAGAAATTCCATTGATGCATATGTGTCGAATCATCTTCTCATGCATGGATGGATACACGTTGACATGGATGCATTGACAGGTACTCGTCAATGGAGATGTGTCGACACGACCTTGTTGATGGACCTAAATGATGATTCATGAAAAATAGAGCAATAAATGTACATGTAGCATCTGAAAAACTACATAGAAAGGATAAAAAAAATACATAAGTAGCATCAAATAAAACAAATAGAAATAACAAAAAAGGAAAGACTTAATGAATTTGGGAATACCTACTCATGAGTTTATCCTTACAATTAGGCCAATAACAAAAGAAATAAGCATCCTTTTGGAAATTCACTTCTTACCACAGATAACCTATAATCAATAGAAAAAGTAGAATAAAGAAAGAATCAAATGAAGCAAATGATAGCTAGAATTAAAAGGAAGAACTCTGTTGTAGAGAATTATGCTGAATAAGGTTACTTGCATTAGAGCATCTATTACTCATAAATCTATACCAAGGCTGCAAAAGATGAATCAATGAATTAATCTCTAAATGAACCTTTGGAGCTTGGGATATAATTTGAAAATGGACATGCTAGAAGATTTGTGATTTCTCTATAATATTTAGATAATAAACATTTGAATATTCTATTTTTTAAAAATGATACTACATCTACACTTCCAAATATAAAAGAGAACTATAGGCTTGATAACATTCCAAAGAAATCTAAGATTTATTGAAGTAATATGCAAAAAGAAAAAAAAAATCTTGAGATAATCAACAATTTGGAATAAGTTTGCATGCACCAATCCAAGTGTGCTGAGCAAAATGACATTGTTAAAAGACATGAACAAAATCATTTATTGCTCCACAAAGAAGACAAATAGAAGTATGAACCCCAAGATGTTCAAGACATTTACCAATAAGTAAACCCTAGTGAAGAAGACATCAAAGAAACTATTGAATTTGAGGTAGAGAAAAAATCTTTCATATTTTCTTGAATGTGGACATTGAAAATTGTTTCGATTCCTATTTGTATCAAAACTTGTTGCAATGATTGACAATAATTGAGGACTTGTGTAAAAGTTAAAATGGAACATGCACCTTATATGGAAAAAGTTTCAATTCATTAGTTCAACAAAGGCCATGAAAAATACTTTGAATTGGATCATCCAACTGGAAATAGTGGTGAATAAAATTATAAATTTGATCAAAACAATGATGCATACCTGTAAATACCCCATACAAATTATCAAATATTTCCCAGGAAATCCATTTCTTGAAAAGACATAAACAACTAAAATAAATTAGTTCCTTTTGAAACCAACAAGTAGCCACATGAGAATTCATAATAGCAAGAGGAACAAGTGAAAGAAGTAATTACCATGGAAAAGGCTTAGAAAGAAAAGTAGAATTTATCTTGACATTAGTTTGATCTATATAACTATGTAATACTTGCCAAGCCGTTCAAATGATTTTGAAGACATGAGATCTAAGAATGATAATCATATGAGGAGAAAGAATCTAATTAGCGAAGTGTATACCTTTCCAACATGTCTTTTTTTTTCGGAAATGCTTGTTGTAGCCTTAGGTGGAGGAGAATTCCAATAATGTTAGAAGCATACAAATGTCAAAACAACCACTTTACAACCAAAGTAAGCCCCTATTTAAAATAATTTCAAAGATCTAAACCACTCTTTTTAAAGAAGAGTAACAATATCCTAAGTAACCAAGTGAAAACCTTTTTTAGTATCTTTCTAGGACCACATGAAACCCTAAAATAACCATTCCAAATTTTGTTAAGTAGCTTGATAGAAAATCCAACACAAAGAATAATACACATGATTAGAAGCACAAATAGATTTGTAAACTAGGTACTTACATACAAGAGTAAGGATTTTTATCTTCCACTTATCAACTTTCTTCTAAATTCGAAATATCACTTAATCCTAAAGAGCTAAAGTAGATCCTTTAAAAAAAATGGAATTTCCAAAATCCTAATCATATCTTCATCTTGGATTAGCTTCCAATTTTTGTTAGGTAAATAACAGTAATTATCTTTGAAACTATAAATAGAGGATTTAGTCTAATTAATAGTAGAGATAGAAACAGAGTAATATTCATCCACCTAAAACAAGAGAAGATGTAGATTAGCAGGTGTGTTTTGAACAAGCAAGAAACAGTCGTCAACAAAATGCATATTAAGAAGCTAAAGTTGACAAGTAGAAAGAAGAACTCTAGTGATAACATTAGTCTAAATATCATAATTTAATTGGTGGCAAAAAAGGTCTGTTGCAATAATGAACAAGTAAGAAGGAAGAGGACAATCTTAGCTTAATGACCTATAAATAGAGAATGGAGAAGAAATATCAAATGTAGTAGTTATTCTAGCAATAGTATCTAAGAATAAGCATTTCAACATATGTATAGACTTGGGATCAAAACCAACTTTAGTTATGATATGCAAAATGAAGTTCGATGTAATGTTATCATAAGCCTTTCCATAATCAAGCTCCATAAAGAGAATATGTTAATTCTCATCCTTTGCCCACTAAAGACCTTCCCAAGTAGCAATAACATTATTTAAAATATATCTACTAGGAAAAAAATATATTTTTTGAGAAAAAATAATATGACAAAGAATATTCTTCAAATGTAATATCAAGCATTTATTCCAAATTAAATATACCACATTAAGAAGTGTGATGGATCACTAGTTGGAGATATGAGTATGTATGGTAGATCTCTTGGTGATTCTAGGTTTAAACCTACTCTTGCTTGGTGAAGCTTTGCTATGCATTCAAGGTAGGGGAAATGTTTTTTCTTCAATGTGTTTTACTTACAACTTAACATTTTTAGAGCTATCTTTCTATTATTCTTTTCATGTCAATGTAACTATTTTCTCTCTCTTGTTGATATAACCCTTATTTTCTATTTTCTTACCATAATTATTTTTTTCTATAATTTATACTTTGTGTTTCAATCTCATCTTTCTTGTGCATCATCTTCTCATAGTAGCAACAATGGTGATGGTCTTTGCAAATGTCATGACCTAGGTCGCACCAAATCTATAAGTGACGAGGGAACTATTCCATGTTTTCTAGAATGATGTAGAAATAGTGGCATATAACGAAAATCACATCTTTATTTAGTAATAACTAGTAGATATTTTAGATGTTTATGGATGTGTTTGACATGTTGAAAGCTAGGAAAACATCGATTAGGCTACTGATATTGGTTAGTCGATCATCTAGGTTAACTTTAGAGCTAGCCTATTAACTTAAGGAATATGTAGATAATATCAATAGGATTCATTAAAAATGTCATTTTCAATAAGGAAACTGGTACAGAAATGGTTGGTTGATCATTTAGGTTAGCTTCAAAGTTGGCCCATCAACCTAGGGGTAATAGAATCAATAATAGGTCTTATCTTGGGTGGTAGTAGGGAGCTAGTACGTAGGGCAATTAAACGGTTAATATTAGCTATAACATAATCCATTTGATGCTCATAAGTATTGGTTAACCTAGTAGTTGAACATTGGACATTCATGAGAGTTGGCCAAGGTAGATGAGGTATTACACCAAACAGTTCTTGATGGTTCGTTAAGTCAAAATCAGCTTTATAGTTATTCTAAACGTTTGATGTTGGAAACTTCATGGTAATACCAAAAGAAGCTCATAATAGTAATGTTAATGTTAATAATAATGTTAATGATATAAAATAATTATTAAATTAATTGATAATTACTATTAGTTCTAAAAATATCCTTTGTAGTATGGGCCTCATCTTCTAGTCTTCTTTAGGAAGCTTCAACTTTCTAATGAATTTCCTCAATGGTGAAGGTGTTGTAACTCTTCTTGCATGTGTTTTCATGTAGATTTAGCAAGACTCTTTGAAGGGAGGCAAGAAGAAGCTAGGTGAGTGATAATAGTAGATAAAGGAATATTTCTCTATGTATTTCATTTTATGTGGTGGTCATTCAATGGATTTGTATTTTGATCTCTAAATATGGATTTTTTATTAAATCTCTAATGTTATGTTGTAATGAGGCCTAATTGGGCATTAATAAGTTAATGTGGATTTTCAAGTGGTTTCTAAATCATTAAATTTCAAAGGTAATTGATGAGTGGCGAGGTACCCCTACACTTAACCATACGAATATGAGTGTTTCACGCACGATCTGGTCGAACTCCAAGGACCAAGTGCTTATGCTCCTTAATGGAACACTCAGGGTTAATCAATCGTTGTCTTCCCAAACTTACTTGTATTGTCATTGTTGTATGGTTAAGTAAGCTTGAGGTATATGATTTTTATAGCTTTTGTATTTTTTTATGTCTTCTTCTAATAAAGGAGAGGGAGAGAGAACTAAGTGGCTAACTTACATTAACTATTCATTAACTAGTTTCTAAATGTTCCTAACACTATTATCTATTCCCACTTGCTGTACACATCCTGAACTAGTGCAACGCTGCTGGGATTACCAAACGCTAATCGTTATTGGGTTACCAAGTGCTACACGCATGCTCAAAGCGATCGTACTGAGTGTATTTAAGTAAGGGGGTTGAAGGTTGAGAGAGATATTAATTAACTAGGAAAGCATTAAATAATAATAATTAATAATTAGCTTAATCTATATGTTGCAATATTTATCATAAATTTTATCTTTATTACCGTACACAAAATTATGCTCAAGTACAAATTGCTTGAATAAAGATCCGTTCACTCTATAGCTCCTACTGCAAGCACACAGAAATAATTCTAACTCTAGAATGATAAAACTGCAAGAGTCTAATTCTATGGGAACCAAGGGTGTTGCCTCTTATTTATAGAAGATGAGGCAGGACGTGATATCGCATATACGATATCGCATGGTGGATGTGATATCGCGTACACGATATCGCATACACGATATCACAGTTCATCATACCCCCATGATTGAATGAAAATTCATCCTTGAGCTCCTTACAAAATATTGGAAAGGTATGGGATTATTAACTTGAATAACAACTAATGGTGAATGGGATGACATGTGAACGGATCAACATTACAATACATGACAACATTAGTGTTCATGACTGAAAAAGTGAACACGATATAGAATTGACATCTAGCCTTATTTGGCAGTTGAAAGAGAAGAGAGAGAGAGAAAAGGAGAAGACATGTTGCTGTCGATGCCAAGATTACAGCTTTTTTTGTCCATCCATAGCTATGCCATCAATCTTGTTCCTTGCACAACCGTTTTAGCACCAATCCATCCTGAGTATTTCCTCCAGGTCCAATCCATTGTTGTATGATTACCATCTGCACACATAACACAGTCACATATGAGTAAGGATAAGTAAATCACAATATAGTTGATACCTTGCCTCAGTGTAAGGTCCATTAGTTGATTTGTGATATGGCCAATACGAATTCTAGAGATATAACACTGATGACTACCTAAAGCATAGGGGTTAGGAAAAATTGAAAAAATTGGACCAGGGCCCCCATGACTAAGAGCGATCCTCCGATAGTGATAGAATGGAAAAAGATAAGGAATAAGAAAGAATGAGAAAAATAAACAACAACAATGCCGGTAAAATAGATGTCAGAGATGGGAATGAAACAAAAAAAATGTCGATTACGAAAATGTTTAAGGGAAAGAAGTTAACTGATGCACCAAATAGGAATGGTAGTGGGTCCTCCCCAAAGCAGGCTCATGCCCAAAGCAGGCTCAAATCTTCAAGTCATGACGTTGCTTGTTATATGCCTTGTGCAACTCATTTGATAATAGGGTAGCTAATCGGGTTTCATCTAGCACGTTTAAATTTGTCAACCTTTGTTTCTGTGCTAGATCAAGGTTGAGGTGGAGGCCACAAGCCGTTGATAGTGTATAGAGCTCGGTTTGAATTGAAAGTATTGAAAGCTTTCCATACACTAAATCATAGGGAGAGTAGCCTATAGGGAGTTTTCAGGTGGGGCGATATGCCCAAAGAGCATCATTTAGTTTAGTGCTCCAATCTTGCCTATACTTGCTAATTTTCCTAGTCAATATTTTAGTGATCTCCCTGTTGGTAACCTCCACTTGTCCATTAGCTTGGGGGTGATAAGGTGTAGTCAATTTATGTTCAACCCCTAAGTGTTGCATGAACTTTTAAAAAGTTGCATTTGTGAAGTGTGTTCCATTATCCGAAATAACTGCACATGGCACACCAAACCTATTTACGATTTGTTCTTGCAAAAATCATGTAGCTATAGATGATGTGCAGCCTTTAATAGTAGCTACTTCAGCCCATTTAGTTAAATAGTCTACAGCAACTACAATGTAAGCTTTTCCATTGGACATTGGTGTAATGGGCCCCATAAAGTCTATTCCTCAAATGTCAAAGGGTTCTAACGGTTCAATCCATTGTTGTGGATCCTCCATTTTAGCAGTCATTCCCCCATCACATTGACAATGCTTACAAGATCGAACAAATTGATGAGCATCCCAAAATAATGTTGGCCAGTAATATCCTGCAAGTAAGATCTTAATATCCGTTCATCTCTCCACATAGTGACCCCCACAAGGGCCCTTATGAGTGTCTTGGAGAACTCTTAGTTGGTCTACATTGGGCATACACTATTGAACCAAGCCATCAGGACACACTTTGTAAAGTTGTCCATTGATNTACACCATTGAACCAAGCCATCAGGACACACTTTGTAAAGTTGTCCATTGATCTACATGAAGTATATGGCTTTGTGAAGAAACTGTTGTTTCTTCCTAAGGTCTAGCTCTCATGGTGTTTGTTGAGTAAGGAGATAGGTGAGAATGCTACTATACCAATTCATCTCTATGGGTAGTTGGTTATTCACTACATTGGCAAAGAGGGCTTCATCAGGAAAATGATCAAACATTACATATTCATCCTCTTTGATGTCCCAGCGCAACCGAGATAAAGAATTTGCAACTACGTTCTCGGTGCCTTTCTGATCGATCATCATTAGATTGAGCTCCTGTAGGATTACCAGCCATCATATAATACAAGGGCTAACCATTAGCTTGTTCATGAGGAACCAGATTGCACTATGATCCATGCAGATGAACACTTTGTAACCCAACACATAGTGCATAAACTTATCCAATGCAAACACTATAGCCATTAATTCCTTCTCTGTAGTTGTGTAGTTAAGTTTTGCACCAGCGATACTTCTACTTGCACAGTGGATGTAGTAAGGGTGTTTTTGGTCATCTAACTATGTAAGTACGGCTCTTGAGGCATAATTGGACGTGTCAGTCATGATGTGGAATGGTCTAGACCAATCAGGAGCTTGTAGAATGGGAGTTTCTACTAGCTTTCATTTCAGTGTTTGGAATGCTCATTCACATTCCATGGTCCACTCAAAAGGTACGCCCTTATTTGTTAGCTCTACCAATGGTTTGGCAATCTTGGAGAAGTTATCAATGAATCTCCTATAGTAGCCAGTGTGTCCAAGGAATGACCGAATGTCTTTGACAGTTTTTGGTTGATGGATGATTCCTTGGATGACCCTAATTTTATCTAGGTCTACCTCTATTCCTGCATGTGAAAACTTATGCCCAAGTACTATGCCTTCTTAGACCATTACATGGCTTTTCTACTAGTTGAGCCTTATATTGGTTTCTACGTATCTTTTCAGCACTTGCTCTAATCGGTCCAAGGCTTGGTCAAAACGTGTTCCATAGGTGGAGAAATCATCCATAAAGACTTCCACTCCATTTCCTATCTGCTGTTGGAATATGCTTAGAACTAGGCATTGAAACGTGGTAGGAGCATTACACAAGCCAAACAACATTTGTTTATACAGAAACGTTCCCCAAGGACTACTGAACGTTGTCTTGGCTTGCTCTTCTGGGGCTATTTGTATCTGGTTGTAACTGCTATATCCAACTAGAAAACTGTAATAGTGATGCCCTGCTATGGTGTCTAAGACTTGGTTAACAAATGGTAACGAAAAGCGATCCTTAAATGTTGCCATGTTTAGTAGCCTAAAATCTATGCACACCCTCCATTTGCCTCCCTTTTTAGGCACGATTACCAGAGGGCTAACCCATTCACTATCAACAATGGGATATATGAACCTAGCCTTAAGAAGTTGTTCTATTTCTTCTTTTACTACTTGTTTTAATTTTGGATTCAATTTTCTTTGTGGTTGTTTTCGAGGTTTCATTGAGGGGTCAGTGTAAATCCTATGCTAGCATATCCTAGGATCTATTCCAGTTAATTTGGGATATGACCAAGCAAATGCTTTTGACCACTTATTTATTACTTTCAGTAGTCTTCCTTTTTGTTTGGAAGAAAGTCTTGCGTTGATGATTACCGATTTTCCATTTTCAAGGATCATATATTCTAGACCGGTGGGAAATGGTTTTAATTCTAGGGGCTCTTGTTTGAATTTTTTAGGAATTTCCAACTTTCCCCAGTTGATGTTTTCAAGGTTAAGGCTTGGAAGTTGGCAGCGGACTTTCTCTAGTGCGTCTATGCTTTCGATGTAAGCACAAGTTATTTCCTCAGTTAGTTCCATGCACATGAGTGAGTTGCTCTCTTGATTAGCTATCAACCACTGAGTGTCTTCTTGTCATGTGGCTGCTGCATACAGGCACTTTTGTATGTTAATGTCTTGTGCACACTGGTTGCATGTAGTCAATGCTAAAATTTGCACAACCCGTGATCTCTGCACACTAATTTTTTCTGCAAATTTTTCTAAGTGTTGAAACTACACTCGACCCCAATTGAGAGTGTAAGTAGCATCTCATGGAGAGTGTAGTTAACACATGGCCATTTTTGAAATTTTTTCTAAGTGTGGGACCATGCTCTCCCTAGTCCAGAGCATAGTCAAGTGTAGTCAACAAGAACAACCTCAAGCAGCCTCCATAGCATAACGACACCACTCAGCTCAACTCTAACTCACCTTTAGCAAGCATAGTTAGCAAAATGCTTTTCTTTTGTATCTTCTTTTACCCAAAATTGTACCTACGCTCGACCCCACACAAGAGCATGGAGAGCAGAGTCCCAGAGTATAGTCTTCAAGTTCCATTTTTCCCAAGTACCTTGCAATCTTCTTAACATACACATGCGATCAACAACATAGTCACAGTCTCATATAGTTTGGGAAAGCATAGCAAAGCACAACACCACCAACCTAGTGGAGAGTGTAGTTGGATGAGAGCATAGTCTCACGTGTCCCCTCCGCCATGTGGAAAAAACCCTACATTCTGTGCTAACCCTAAACCTATAAATACCCATGCCCTAAATGTTTTTAGGGTTGGAAAATTTAAGGGTTGGGTGATTTTTGATGTGAGCAAATCTAAGGAGCACTTGGAAGAAGTCTAAAAGCATATTAGCAAAGTTGCAAACCACCATAGTCCATCGGGACACCACAGTTAATAGTACATCATGGCAGCCAAACTAGCAAATGCAAACATCTTGGTGGAGCACTAATCTTTGTAAGTAGACACCTCCAAGACTGTGACTATGCTGTCCACTACACCCATTGTACACCGTGTACTTTCTAACCCCTTTTGGTGTTAATTATGCTCAATCCCATTTGAGGTGGTGTTTGCTTCTCTCTCTCTCTTTTTCTTTGCATTTTTCACACTTGTATTTTTTATTGTTGTACTTCTTAGTCATGCCTAAAACTACATTCGGGTGGTGGTCTACACATGTTGACACCATCCGCTTCATCGAAACTCTTAACTATGCTCAACCCCACTAACACCATTGACACCATGAACACTGCCTACACACTTAATACCATTTCACATTAACATTGCAACTAACCATGTTACATCCCTGTTGCATCTAGTAAGTCCCTACTTGATCGACTAGACCATTTAGGGCATCCCATCTCTGCTTCCAATAGGCCCTCAAGTGAATTTAGGGTTAGGCTATGAGCCCATTGACCTCAGTGTTCTAGTCATCAACGTTTTCAGTTGCTACATTGCTAACTACCAAACAACCATAGTCTAAATTGGAGAAATAGGTGGTTAATTCATACTTCTTGTACAAAGTTAAGTTCAAGCATCACAAAGACACCAAGCAGAAACTTGAGTTGGCAAATGTAGAACTTGATGTTCTCATGTAATGCTTCACCAATAAATGGTCTAAAGTTGAGAGCCTGACCAAGAGAATGAGTGACTACCAAGAGCTATAGAATGTAGTAAAGGTGTTCAATGTTCAATGCAAATGTTTTGCTACCTGGTTCATGAATGCAAAGGAGCTATTCCCAGCAATGCCCTGTCCTTGGGATGTTCCCACACCTAACCATATTCGCAATGCAGCATGGACTGTGAATGATCCTAGGAGTAAAGAGAAGGACATGAAGGCACTTTTGGACATCTTTCATCTTCCACTAGAAGTTGCAGTTGTAACGACGGAAAACGTCGGTAGCTGGAAAATACCAAATAAAATTCCGCGTACAAAGTTTTAACCACGGATCCGTGCGAGGGCTATGCTGGAAAAACAAATCCGCGGCACCCTGAATGGTCTAGTCGATCAGATAGGGACTTACTAATCAGTAAATCGATGAAGATTATGAATGTTTCGTGGAGCGATCTGATTCGAGGAATCGCAAAAATGAGGGGAAAATGACGTAGATGAATCGCAACAATGATAACGTTAAACGCAGTAAGAGGAGGCTAGCACAAGAGAAACACGTAGTTTCAAGATCTACGCTTTGACTTGAAAAATGTATATTTTGTATACCACATTACAGTGGGAAGACCCTGATTACTTGATGTGAAGCAAGCACAAAACAACAAGAAAACTGTCCAAACAGAAGTCCGATCTACCTCATGGGCTAAAGTCGGGATGCAAGGAAGGTCAAGCTCTGACGTCTACCGATCAACTGTTTCTGACCAATAGAGTCTTCCCCAGCAGAATGATTACTCCTATTGCCGGTGCTCAAAGTGAACTGTGCTCTGTTCTGCTGGAAGGTGATGCTGTCAACAATTGCCAAAGCGCTGCTCTCTGTATCTCTGCTCAAAAGTGATAAGTGCTCCAGTGCTCAGAAAAAATGCCTTTGCTTTTTCGATTTGCCAGCCCCCGTATCTTTGTCAACTGGGGTATTTATAGGCTGCGACGCCCTGTAGAAAAGGTGCAACCCTGATGACATGTGTCTTGAATGTTTCGGGTACTGTTGGTCTGGCCATTTTTGTGTCAAACTTTGTGACTACGCACAATACGCTTATTTGCGTATCGTGCGTGTGAAGAACATATGTGTGTCTCGCATGTTTCAACTATCTTTGGGTTATGTTACGCTTATTCATGCTGCGTTGCGTACACGAGCATAACATAACATGGAAACAATAGATTCAAGCTGTTTTACGCTCGCTTACGTAACCGCGTGTAATGAAGTGTAAACGATGTCTAGCTTGGCGACGCAATACGCTGTGATACGCTACGTTGCGTGATGAGCGTATGATGAGCAATCACACTTTCTTAGACTTTGCCTTTGACTATTTTGGAGCTCATTACGCTGTCGTGCGTAATAGAGCATAAACCTGGCCTTGAATAAAAGACTTAGCAAAATATACGAAAAGTCGCATATTACGCTGCTCAAGCTTCTCCTTATGCCAAAGTAACTAGCTTTCTGATGCCGGACTCTGTTTAAACAGAATCACGCTAAGCACCATTATGCTATGTCGCATGATATAGCGTAAACAGAAAAAACATAGAAAGATTAGGAATTTGCACAGGAAGTCGAAGACTTGATGCTACGCGCCTCTTTGTGTTACTCTGTCTTATTCTCCCTTCTGGAATTCTGACATGCGCCCTTGCCTGAATTGCGAATCTTTGCCTGAGGCCGACTCGTAATTTTCACGGTCTTTCAATGACCCCTCTTTGTTGACGGTTGGAGGGCTTGCCCGAAAGACATCGACAAAGAATACGAAACACCGGATTGGTAGAAGCAAGAACAACGTCCATCCATGGCTATTCAGGGGTTGCCCTGTCAACATGGAAGAGCGAAGCTGGAGGGAATGGGAGATAGAATGACCTAGTGGGAAACAGGTTTGGGGAAGATGTATAATGAGTCAGGATGGTTGGAAGATAGTATACGCTTACGGAACGCACAGAAACGTACGCACATTTATGTCAACAGGAATGCTTTTAGACGAGCGTAGCGCATCAGCCTGAGATTTCTTTGTCACTGATTATAGCAGGAATGCTTGCAAAAGGAGCACGACGCATCACTTCTGTGATATCTCTGCTAGTGTGAGTGTGGAAAATGGATACTTGCGTATGTAGCTTTTGTGTATGGGAAGCGGGTGGTAGGGATGAAACGAAATAAGAGCTAAGGGTAGGATTATGAGGGGTATAGGCATGCAGTTCTAAGTGGTTGGGCAAACCTAAGCAGCCATCTCAAAACGCTGTTGTTCTTCACTGCTCAGATGGACGCATCTTTGAACCACACCCTTGAAGCAAGTAACCTGCAACCACAGAAGAAAACAGAGGACACCATTGCTCATGCGAACAAGAGGCGAGGTTGTTGAAACGAGCGCCGTGTGATGCGAGATAGAGCGATTGGGCCATAAAGAAGGAGCTGGGGCATGAGGGCGGAGCCGCCAATCCTGACGATTGGCCCAGCATATCTTCGCCAAAAGGCATCAGACACAGTGCATCTAACTGGTTAGGCAAAGAACCAGCTAGATGAATTTGCGAAGTCGGCGTCCGATAGCGATGATCGGCAGAGGTTCCCGAGGTCGTTGTCGATGAGGATTTTGTCAGGGCTCTGGCTGGTGAGACTAAACTCCCAGAGGTACCACCGCTGCAGTGGGCGCAGCGACGGCATCTCCGAGGGATCAGTAAGATGCCTCTCAGCTTGTCTGAGGAATCAGTAGGATGCCAATGGGGTGGCGACGCTGGGACTATCCCAGTATCCCACCTCATTTGTCGTGCAACCGTGCAGAGAGGATCACGCTCACTTGATTTACACGGCAGCAATCTGTAAGTCCCATTTTTAAGTCCTGGTAGACTGTCGTTGCTAGTTTTAAGTCTCAGTAGACCATGGTCCCAGTTTAAAGTCCGAGCGGACCGAGAAGTGCTAGTTTTACGTCGTAGCGGACGGTGGTATGTCTGATTTATGGTCTCAGCAGACCGTGCTATGGATGTCAGTTTCATGTCATGGCCCAGGGACAGATCTGTGCTGGTTTTACGTCTCAGCAGACGACTACTTACCTATGCCAGTTTAGCGTCGTGGCGGACGCGTGCAAAAGATGCCAGTTTTTCGTCTTGGCGGACCTGTACAACATTGCCAGTTTTACGTCGTAGTGGACGGTTACAACTTGCCAGTTTAACGTCGTAGCGGACGATCAGTGCCAGTTTAGCGTCGTGGCGGACGCGTGCAAGGAATGCCATTTTTATGTCGTAACGGACGATGGTTGCCAGTTTAGTGTCATAGCGGACGATTGTTGTCATACCTGGTTGTTCACACTAGAGACACTGCTAAACGTAATACCGCTTCAGATATACATGATTGACAGGGTTTGGTAATTCGTCGCCATTGACGTCTGCTAAGTTGAATGCTCCATTGTTGTATGCGTCAACCACCAAGAAAGGGCCCTCCCAGTTTGTAGAGAACTTGCCTATTGGTTCGCGCACGGCCTTGAGGACTAGATCTCCTTTCTTGATCGGGCATTGTTGAAGGTTGTGACGATGCTTCTGTCTCTGTTTGTTTTGATACCTTTCAATCGAGTCAAGAGCCTGTATCCGCTTCTCTTCTACTGAATCCAAATCCATTAGCCGAGACTCGGTGTGTTGAGCCTCATTTATAATGATGGAGAGGACTATTCTCAGAGAAGGAATTTGCAACTCGAGAGGTAGCACTGCTTCAGACCCATAAACCAGGCTATAGGGCGTGCTACCTGTAGTCATCCTACACGTAGTACGACATGCCCATAGCACATAGAGGATTTGTTCGTGCCACCGCCTTTTATTGCCGTTGAGCATTTTCTTGAGCAGATTGATGATCACTTTGTTCGTTGCTTCAGCTTGACCATTCGCTTGCGGGTAATAGGGGGAGGAAAAAGATTGTCTAATGCCTAGGTTATCATAGAACGATTTGGTTTCCGTGCTACTAAACTGTGGCCCATTTTCGATCACGATAGTCATCGGGAGACCAAATCTGGTTACTATATTGTCCAGGATAAAATGGCAAATCTGCTGAGATGTGATCTTTCGCAGGGGAACAACTTCCACCCACTTTGTGAAATACTCAGTAGCGGTAATGATGAAGCTATGACCTGCGGAAGATTTCGGCATGATGGGGCCTATAATGTCTAGTCCTCATCGTTGAAATGGCCATGTTATCTACATCATGTGTAATTCTGTAGGTGACACATGTATGAGATTCATGTAACGCTGACACGTGTCACACGTTTTAACCTTTGTCAGGCAATCTTTTTCCATGTGTGGCCAGTAGTACCCCAAACGACGGATTTTTAGGGCCATAGCTCGTGGCACT
The DNA here is from genome assembly GCA_015680685.1 of Gnetum montanum. NCBI lineage: Eukaryota > Viridiplantae > Streptophyta > Gnetopsida > Gnetales > Gnetaceae > Gnetum > Gnetum montanum. The sequence goes on from MNCI01007588.1 coordinate 281,816, forward strand.
ATGTGGCCGCCGCATAGTCCCTCGTGAACTTCGCTGACTATATGCTGCGCTTGGTTTTTGTCAACGCAAGTAAGCAGCATGCCATCAAAGGAGCGTCTACAAAGAGTGTTGTCTCCGATGATGACGTATTGCCTAGCCCACTTGCATATCGCATCTTTCTATGCGCGTGTCAATGCAGACGGTAGCTCGCCCTGCAAAAGGTAAGTTTTAATGTCGTCGTACCATTCAGGTGTGCTTTCCTCGAGAAGAGAAGAGATTTGTGCCGTCTGAATGATAGGATCTGCGCAGTCTGTTATCAATGCAGGACAGGTGTCAAAGAGATGTGAAGGCACGTTCAGAGCCAGTGTAGCCAGTGCGTCGGCCAGTGTGTTATCCATGCGGGGCACGTGCTGGACATCGATGGTCGCAAATTGTCTTAGAAGATCTTTAGCCTTATCGCAGTAAGGCTACAAATGTACAGCCTTGCAGGCGTAGACCCATGTGATCTGATTTATGAGAAGCATCGAATCGCCCCTAATCGCCAGGTGTCGAACATCTAGTTCACTAGCAGTTAGTAATCCTCTGAGGAGCCCCTCGTACTCTGCCACATTGTTCGTACAGGGGAAGGTCAAGCGATAAGCGTGTAGACGCACATCCTCAGGTGATAGCGTAATAATAGTGGTAGCACTGCCACCTCTAGCGGTTGAAGCTCCGTCGAAATACAACGTTGCTTCGGGGCCTATCAAGACAGGGTTTAAACTATGTACATGTTCGTCAGGGAACTCTGGTTCTATAGTCGCTTGATTATTAATTGGTGAAGTTACTAACTGGTCAGCTATCGCTTGGCCTTTCATAGATGATTGGCCAATATAGTGTAGATCGAATTCTGCGGTGATAGCCTTCCAGCGAGTTATTTTAGTACTCTCGTATAGGTTGTGCGTAATGGCCTTAAGAATGTTGTTTTTACAGATGATGTTGACCTTGCTACGGAAAATATAATGCCTACACTTTTTAAGCGTAAAAACTAATGCTAGGCAATTACGCTTGACGGCGTTGTACCTCGTTTCGTACGCACATAGAGCATAACTCAAGTAGTAGATGGGCACTTCCGACCCATCATCCCTCCTTTGACAAAGTAATGCGGCTAACGCTACGTCCGAAGTTGTGAGGTAAATGTAAAATGGAAAGTCCCTCTATGGTGGGAAAACCATCGGTAAATGTTGCAGTTCTTGTTTTAAGCTGTCAAACGCACGTTGGAAATCGTCAGTCCTTTCGAAATTAACCCCCTTTTTTAGCAAGTGTTGCATAGGGTGTAGCTTGTCGGTTAATCTCGAGATAAACTGGCGTATAAACTGTAATCGACCCTGTAACCCGCGTAATTGCTTGAGGTCTGTGGGANATTTATCTCGAGATTAACCGACAAGCTACACCCTATGCAACACTTGCTAAAAAAGGGGGTTAATTTCGAAAGGACTGACGATTTCCAACGTGCGTTTGACAGCTTAAAACNAAATGGCTTTGACCTTATCAGGGTTAACTCGTATGCCAGCTTTCGACACCACAAACCCCAGCATGCATCCGGTTTTGACTCCGAATATACACTTCTTTGGGTTAAGCCGGAGCTCGTATTTGGAGCATCTTTTAAGGACTAACTCCAAGTCTCCTGAATGATGCTCAGACTTTAAAGACTTAATAGCTATATCGTCTATGTAATCATTCAGTCTTCCTAGGAGGTAATCGCTGAAAATGTATGTCATGGCTCATTGATACGTTGCTCCGGCGTTCTTTAGACCAAAAGGCATCATAGTGTAGCAAAAGGTGCCCCAGGGCGTCATGAACGTTGTCGTCAATTGATGTTCTGGGTTGATGCAAATCTAATTATAGCCTGAGAAACCATCCATAAAGGATAGAAGCGCATGCCCAGCTGTCGTGTCGACTAGTTGATCGATACTTGGAAGCGGGAAGTTATCTTTGATTGTAACCTTATTCAAATCCCGGAAGTCTATGCAGATGCGTGTGCTTCCGGTCTTCTTTGGGACGACTACAATGTTAGACACCCAATCCGAGTAATTGACTACACGGATGAAACCAGCCTGATACAGTTTAGTGATTTCATCATGCACGGCTAGTGCGATCTCTGGCTTGATTTTGCGTGCCTTTTGCCTAACTGCTTTAATCTACGGATCTAAGATGATGTTATGCTGGATTAGCCTGGGGTCTAGTCTAGGCATATCCTCGTATGACCATGCAAAGACTGTGATGTTGTCTTGTAGGACCTGTTTTATGGCATCGTGTGTTTTTTGGTCTAGTAAAGAGTTGACTTTAAGCGTTTTGGCTTCACCCTTATGCGTAATGATAGAGACCTCATTGAGGGGGTGTTCGGTTATGTCCCCAGCCTCCAGGTCTAGCATACACGTTGACTGTTCTGGCCATTCTGGGTACGTCTCCGATGCGGCTATGGTTACATCTTCTAAAGGGGGGTTAACGTCTACTAGCGTGGAGTCGAATTGCCTAACTACCGTCCCGTATGGGCCCGTCAAAGTTAGGGGTGCTAAAAATGTTGTGTCCATTTGCCGTCTGTCCTGCAAAACCGCCAAGTGCGTTAAATAATTAGGATGAAGGTGACATGATGTCATCGAACATGGAAGGCTAACTAAATTTTGAATATTGTAAAAAAGCTGTAATTAATGCAACCCGATTACGAGGCGATAAGATGTGGTAGTTTAACGTCATTTTGGACAGTGGCGCGTGCAATATCAGCCGCATTAATATCTTGATTTTCGGGTTCTGTTTTAGGAAAGTCCCGCTTAAATCGGGTATCAAGTCGGTGATCCTCGCATATAAGTAAGTAGTTTTTGATGAGGACAGGCTGTTGGCTGTTGTGAATTCGAATTCGTAATTGTTGCTGAGCGAGAGCAGGAAGAGCAGAGGATTAGAGCGTGTGATTTTGCGAAGATTCGCGAGTGTTAAATGGTGAAAACTTCTGAAGCTGTTACAATGGCACCAAAAATCAAGAGGAAGAAAGAAAAACTAGCCAAAATCGATGAAGTGCAAGAAAATCTGGATCACGTTTCGCAGGCGCTGGTCGATGTTGATGACCCTACGCCTTTGAACCGGTAGGTCATTCCTTACACGCTTATGTTTGTTTCAATGTCTACTTTTCGTGGTGTCTTTTGTGTGAATGTGGATTTCAAATTGTGGACCTCGGGTTAATGCGAGGGTTTGATAGGGTTGCGTCTACCGCCGTTGTCAGGGACGAACCTTGCGTTATTGCAAGGGTTTGGGCGATTTCGTCTTGGATAACTAGGTGTAGTTTATAAGTTTTCTGTATTAGTCATGCAAATGTAAATGTAGGTGTTAATGTATGTATTGGGTTTTTTGTACAGTGTTACGCTAAAGCCCATTCTGATTGTGTTGGATATTGTCAGGGTTTTGTGCTGTATAAACCCCATCATCCCCAATGTCCCTCCCCCGCAAACGCGGTTGCAAGGGAAGGCCGTATGGTTTCGACGGGGTGCGCTGGAGTTTCTGCAGTTCTTGCTGCGCAACTACAGCGTCATTGTGTGGTCTGATTTGTCTGGTGACATCGCCGGTGCCCTTTTAGAGCACCTGCTGGCGGGTTCTGCGCAAGGGATTTTGGCCTTCTTGACAGACGGGGCCATCGATACGGGTCGTCCCGAGGACCGAGAACTTAGCGCCCGGGGCTTGAGGAGCTTAAACTAGATCTAGGAAATGGCTTAGTTCAGTTGTTATCATGCATATAACACACTGTTCGTGGCTCACCATGTCTCGACCTATTTCCAGAACCCACAAGGCACGGTGTACTATGCAGGTGGGTAAGTGAATTTTATTAACTGTCTATTTTTTTGTTGTTGTTATATGTCTGTTATCGATGTGAAATATAAGAGAACCCTATGTGCAAAATGTAAGATAAGACTATGTTGTATGGTACAGGTTTTTTATTCATGACAATAGGTTAGTTGGAAATGGAGATGCGTTATCATGGGCCGAAACGGTAATAATGGCATTTACCTCAACTAGCAATGTGCGCGCTGGTGTTATAGGGCAGATTGGCTTCGACATGCGTGAGTACCCCACCCGCTACGCTGGGGCTTTTGAGAATTGCCAGAGACTTAGGTGGCTGCACGATGACTGGACCTTAGATCCACCCCTTACCGTCGAGGACGTGCAGAGGAACCTTCTGCCATTTCCCCTACCATTTGGACCTGGTAAGGCTATTGTATAGTCGATTATTGCTTAGTACAGTTATAAATTGCGAGCGTTGCGTAATAGTGTTTTAGTTTGACTTATGTTTTACGCTATTCAGTCAGGGAATCCTGGGAGATTACCCTTACAATTTCCGGCCGCGAGACGAGCACCGTCCTCTTCTGCTATGATGACATCAAGGACACACAGCGCTAGCTTGGCCACTCGGCGGCCCCAGTCGCGGTGACCACCAAGATCCAAGCAGCAAGGCTAATGCATCTGTTTTTAGCTACAACCCCTAATGTTCCTGCCAGTGAAATGCTGACCCTGGTCAACTCCTTCAACGAAAAAGTGGAGCATTTTTGCACGCGCGTACATAATGTACGCGTGAGCTTTAACATCGACGCTCAGCTCTTCGCGGACCTATTTGGCATCCCCTCAGATGGCCTTCCCGTAAGTGAGAAGGCGAAGAGAAGTGTCGCCTTCCAGGATTGGCTGAAGGAGTGGGTAAGGGTCCCGAAGGAGACTAAAGGGTTTCCTTGCGAAAGATTCCAGATGGGCGTTGCCAAGACACTTTATCCCCTTTTCCGGGCCCGGACTTTCCCTAAAACTCTCTCGCAAGGGAAGTTCTTTTCTGTAGAATAGACCCGTATTATGCGAGAGGTTCTGGAGGAGGGGACCTAGTTCAATTGGGCAAGCTATTTTGCTAAGGGTTTGCGCAATGAGATGATCAAGCTTCGCAAGAAGCTTGAGTCCCGTTTCAAAGTGCATTACGCCTTCNACTACTTACACCGGTGATGGCTCGCGAGGGAAACGCCTGGCGGAAGAAATTGTAGAACTTGCAGCTCGGCGTAAAAGGCTCCGTATAGCCGAGGTCCCTGGGAGTGACGTAGGCCGAACTGTGGCGGTCAAAGTTCAGCCTTCGCCTGGTAAGTGTGAAGAAATTGTATTACGCAATGTTTGTTTAGATGTTTTGGAATGATATACTAAGGTGCTGTGACATGACCAGTAAAAATTACAGAAGAACTGATCCCTGAGACAGGGGCAATAATACTAAGTCGTAGGGAGGGGGCCTCAATTTTGGAAGAAGAGGACCCAGCTGTTAGCGTGAGCCGTGCACAGGCTCTGGTGC
>MNCI01007588.1:290074-312654 GCA_015680685.1 Gnetum montanum
ATGGTGATGAACATAGGTTCAGTTGTGACCTGACCTTTCTCAGGATCGTCTTTGATAGACTCGTCGTGGAAGGTCAGCGAGGTAGGCATAGGTTGCTCAGCTTCGAAAGGAAACATGACAGCATGTATCGCTTCCTCCTCCACTGGCAAGCTTTCATCCACTGATATGGATGTCAGCATGCGAACCATAGCCTCACGGTGTTCTCGAGACGTCATAAGCAGGTCGTAATGGCTCAGCATTGTGTTCTTTTGTTTGAGAGCCTGTTTAAATTACGTAAATGCATCGAGGAGGCCCTTCTCTCGGCTAGGTTGTTTTCCCCCCTTGTCTTCTTCCATTCGGCCCAAGAGACGGATCTCTCGAGGTGGAACGGTGTTAGTCAAAGGGTTGCTCTTTTTCTTGGCCAGAGAAGGCGGTTGCATTTCTGCACCTTTATCCTGCCCCTGGGGTACAGGCGAAGGCACAGAGGCCAGGGGCCTGGGCTTAGGGAAGCCGAGCGTAGAATGGTCTTTTGTTGCGCTAACTGATGTGTCGTCTCCCTTTCGTTTGGGAGGTGATGGTTGATGCTTTTGGTTGGAGGTTTGCCCTTGCATGAGAGGAGAAACCTATGGTTTTGGTGCCCTGATAATGAAGGGTGCCTTGGGCTTGGGTGCGGATGAGGCCGCGGCTTGGCTATTGCTGCGTGACTGAGAGTGTATCCGAGAAGGTGCCCGTATAATGAAGGGTGGCCTCGGGACCCCGCTAGCTGCTGATGAAATGGTTGGCCCTCTTTGTGAGTTGGCAGGGATGCACAAAACAAAAGGTTGTTTTGGCGGTTCCCGCCTCTCACTATCCGTACTCACCACAGTGATTGTATAAGCGTCGTCGTTTGTGTTCAACGGGTCCTTATATACATGCAATGTTTGGTTTTCTGGACGTGTCGAGTTGCTGCTGTCTAACTTGAGTGAACCATCATCCAGCATACATTGAATGTCATCTTTCAATGCCCAGCAATAATCCGTATCGTGACCACACAGCTGGTGGTAGTCACAGAAACGGTCCAGCCTGAAAGATCTCGGAACTGGTGGTTCGTTAGGTAAGGCTAAAAAAGGGTTCTTTAGCAGTTCACAATGACGTCTGTGACGCTTCAGAGCCTCCTCGGACACCTTCTTAGGTTGAATGTGCCCTGCCCCTAACAGTTGTTTCAGCAGTTCGGAATGCTTTACAGGTAATGCCGTGTACTTGGAGCGATCCTTACGCTCAAAGTTTGGCTTAGGCTGGGGGGCCTTTTCAGGAGCCGCTGTGTCTTGACTGGTGCCGACACTAGCCATGGTTTCAGGAGGCGCCGTGGGTGCCTTTTTGTTCTTAGTCTTTGTACTCTTAGTCATTGCAGCTACTTTCGTTGTCGCTACTTTCCCTTTGTCTTTGCTCTTGTTATGTGCATTCCTGTAGGCGACATACGCCGGGTCTTTGCTAGCCTCCGCAGCATCTTGGATGCTTCTAACTTGAGCGAAGGCCTGATGTAAAGAATTGGGGGAAAGATAGTACAGCTTTAACTTAATGAAGTCATTGACTGCTTCCTTGAATATAGCTAGTAGATGTGAGTCCGCGATCGGCTCGCGGATCTCATTCAAGGTTGCATTCCAACGCTGTATAAACCTTTGGACGAGCTCGAGCGGGTCTTGTTTCACCCCCATGAGCTGATCCAATGTGACTTCCGGTTTCAAGTTGTATTTGAAGCGGGTCACAAATTGGGTCAGCAGCTCTTCCAGGGTTGAGATGGAAGAGCGCGGGAGGGCTCGATACCAATCCAAAGCCTTCCCTGTTAAAGACATTGCAAAGACTCAGATGATGGTGTGTGGCCACTGTTGTAACAATAAGGAATCAGACCTAAACGTGACCAAGTGAGCATTGGGATCTCCCTCTCCATTATACTTGGTGAAATGAGGTAGGGACATCCCCAGCGGCAATGACAGCATAGGGACTGCTAGACTAATCGGATCATCCTGATAAAAGTCCATGATCTGAATGGTATCAGAACTAGTGGCTTTGAGGTGTTGAACCTCCTCGGTGAGCGTCTGTATAAGCTGGAAGGCCTAGTCTAGACCTGTTGATGGAGGTGTCTGTGCAGAAGGCATAGGAGGTTGGACCGGGAGGGCGGCACCAGGAAATGGAAATGAAGGAAGAGGTTGACTGGCTACTTGTGGGGCGGGGATCCCAACAGGTAGGGAAGCCTGTGAAGACCACCACCCGCTGGTTTGCGCAGAGGGGTTAGCCGCCGCCTGTTGCATGAGATAAGGATGAGGATACTGTAGCACCACCTATGGAACATGCGTTGTGGGTGCAACCGGGGGTTGCACGCCATACACCACAGACTGGGTATGTTGCGCCGCCGGGTTGGCCCACTGACCTGCGGCAGGCTGTTGGGCGTAAGTTTGTGGCTGAACGGCTGCGGTAATCTGTTGAGTTGGAGGGGGCGGAAGCAACAAGGTCTACACCGAGCGCATTACGGATATGTTGTGACGTTGTATCTGAGGGATGAAATGGGGAGCAACGGTCACCGGGACCACCACTGGGATGCTAAGTACCCGCGGTGATGAAACCGCCCCCACCTTATTATGGGGTACTTGTACTTGCAGCCCGGATGACTGCGCAGTGGCCTGCGGAAGGGCAGGTATGTGCATCTGCGCGGTCATGGCTCGGTCAAGAGGAGCAGCCTCTCTGTTGAAAGGAAACAAGGGATTTATGTACGTTTGGGGGCTCAGAGTATGGAACGAATGTTCCGACTGGGCTGCCAATTCGTCATCCTCCTCCTCATTCTGGGGTTCAGCCATAACCTGTGCAGCCTGGCTCTTGGCCATGACCAACTATGTGATGAGTTAATGTTGATGTTCGGTCAAGGGAATAATGTCGTAAGCTGTTGGTTTAAAATCATGGCCCCCTCGGTGGACCACCTCAAAGTTTCGTTTCGCTTCGAGTTCGGCTCAGCTGAGAGCCAGCTTCGCTTGGATCTTAACACATATGAAGTTGTATTCTTTAGGGGTTATGACTGTGAAGATAGGCTCTTTTCCCTGAAGTCTCAATGATCGGTGCAATGGTCCTTGAGATCCTGCTACGCCAGGAGCTGGTCTTGTCACCACAATAGGGTTCATAGATGTGGCACCCAAATCAGCAGGGCCCATGGTGGTTGTGGTCGTGTACAAGGAATCCATTGAGCGATGAGATTAGTGATAATTGGTAACCGGATCTAAAAGATGGCTGGCAATAAGATCACAAATAGGCTTTCTACCCTGTAGGATTCTAAAGGAATCGTTGCTGAGACCGATCTACACCACACAACTTATCGTAAGCTTCCGTGGAGGTATTACGTTTACGATATTGGGTATAGATCACTAACAGGGCTACCCAAAAAAAGGCGGATCGGAACCTAAGAAGCCCTCCTTCTAGCGCTAGAAAACTGTAACAACGGAAAACGTCGGCAGCTGTAAAATACCAAACAAAATTCCGCGTAGACAGTTTTAACCACGGATCCGTGCAAGGGCTATGCTGGAAAAACGAATCCGTGGTGCCCTGAACGGTCTAGTCGATCAGACAGGGACTTACTAATCAGTAAATCGATGAAGATTATGAATGTTTCATGGAGCGATCTGATTCGAGGAATCACAAAAACGAGGGAAAAATGACGTAGATGAATTGCAACAATGATAACGTTAAACGCGGTAAGAGGAGGCTAGCACAAGAGAAACACGTAGTTTCAAGATCTACGCTTTGACTTGAAAAATGTATATTTTGTATACCACGTTACAGTGGGGAGACCCCGATTACTTGATGTGAAGCAAGCACAAAACAACAAGAAAACTGTCCAAACAGAAGTCCGATCTACCTCGTGGGCTAAAGCCAGGATGCAAGGAAGGTCAAGCTCTGACGTCTACCGATCAACTGTTTCTAACCAATAGAGTCTTCCCCAGTAGAACGATTACTCTTGTTGCCAGTGCTCAAAGCGAACTGTGCTCTGTTCTGCCGGAAGGTGATGCTGTCAACAATTGCCAAAGCGCTGCTCTCTGTATCTCTGCTCAAAAGTGACAAGTGCTCTAGTGCTCAGAAAAAATGCCTTTGCTTTTTCGATTTGCCAGCCCCTGTATCTTTGTCAACTGGGGTATTTATAGGCTACGACGCCCTGTAGAAAAGGTGCAACCCTGATGACGTGTGTCCCGAATGTTTCGGGTACTGTTGGTCTGGCCGTTTTTGTGTCAAACTTTGTGACTACGCACAATACACTTATTTGCGTATCGTGCGTGTGAAGAACAGATGTGTGTCTGGCATGTTTCAACTGTCTTTGGGTTATGTTACGCTTATTCACGCTGCGTTGTGTACACGAGCGTAACATAACATGGAAACAATAGATTCAAGCTGTTTTACGCTCGCTTACGCAGCCGCGCGTAATGAAGCATAAACGATGTCTAGTTTGGCGACGCAATACGCTGTGATACGCTACGTTGCGTGATGAGCGTATGATGAGCAATCACACTTTCTTAGACTTTGCCTTTGACTATTTTGGAGCTCATTACGCTGCCGTGCATAACATAGCCTTGAACAAATGACTTAGCAAAATATACGAAAATTCGCATATTACGCTGCTCAAGCTTCTCCCTATGCCAAAGTAACTAGCTTTCTGATGCCGGACTCTGTTTAAACAGAATCACGCTAAGCACCATTACGCTACGTCGTGTGATATAGCGTAAACAGAAAAAAACATAGAAAGATTAGGAATCTGCACAGGAAGTCGAAGACTTGATGCTACGCACCTCTTTGTGTTGCTCTGTCTTATTCTCCCTTTTGGAATTCTGACATGCGCCCTTGCCTGAATTGCGAATCTTTGCCTGAGGCCGACTCGCAATTTTCATGGTGTTTCAGCAGGTACTATAGGACAACCACAATGTGTGCTTGAAGCAAAGAAAGATCCTTCGAAGCCTCAGGAACCTCCACTGCTTGGGACCGTTTGCACTTCTTCCTCGTCTTTGCGTCATCAAAGGAATTTTGTTTGTCATTTTTGTCCACGTGCTCGGTTTTTTGGTCCTAAACACCAAAATTTTGTAATGATTATAAATCCGTACACTTGGGCACTTAGTGTTTGTTTATGTTTGTGTTTGTGAATGTCAATAATTAGTCAATAATCCCATACCTTCCCAAAATTTTATGGGAAACTTGTTCCTCCTTTTGTTCACTTAAGGACAAATTTTCATTTAGTCATGAGAGTATTATGAGTCATGTTTTCTTGGGTTTCATTGATGTAATGTTTGTTTTCACCTATAGATACATGCTCACCCACTGTGTTTATGGCATCTTTGGTCATAGTTGAAGCAGAGCTCTTGTAATTTTCTTGCTTGAAAGTTAGAATATTTTTCTAAGTGCCCACAATGGGAGCCAAAGAGTGTACAGATCTTTATTTGAGCACATCTTTGCCTGAGCACAGTAATGTATGCAGTAATAAAAATGAACTTTCTAATAAACCTTGTAGCACTTTGAAATATATTAAATTTTTACTTATGCATTTATTGTTTTATGCAATTTCCTTTAATGCTTTAAGTAATTAAGTAATCAATTAAACTAAATTAAGCTAGATTAAATAGCAATTAATTAAGCACATAAGTATGATAACTTCGAGCATTTGCTTAGTGCTTAGTAATCTTAATAACGCTTAACATTTAATAACCCAGTAGCGTTAAAAATCTTCAAAATGTGTACAACAAGTGGGAATGGATGCTTTTGTTAAGATTAGCTAGCTATAGCTAGTTAGATTCAATTAACAATTTAATTATTTTATTTTAGACATTATTCTTTACCCTTAGGCAACTTAAAGTATAAAATGTAAAAATGATAAAAATCATATGTCTCAATTGCACTTAACCATACCTTTGCATTTCACAAGTGTAATTGGAAAGATAATGATTACAATGATTAGTTTCACCTCCTAGAGACCAGTGTACTTAGAAGGCTATAAGTCCACAAAATTTGACTAGATCACGCATGAATGCTTAGTGATTCATACTGTTGGATGTAGGATCTACTCACTGCTCATCACTAATGACATAGGATATAAAATATGTAACTACTAAAAATGAATTGAGTTGGAAAAACCATAGAATGTACTTGAAACTCTAACTTATGCAACAAAAAAAAAGCCAAAATAGGTATACCATGTATCATGATGTAAATGGAAAGTTAGCATATGACACCTGCTGTTTGATGATTATTGATGTTATACCCTTTGGTCACCAAGTAGTTTACTTCATACAATGGAGCATTAAGCACTAATGAATTAGCTTTAGCATGAGCTTAGATGTTTGTTGGCATAGTGATGAATTTGATAAGGTCCTCTAATTCCAAGATATGCTCTTTGAAGTTGAAATATGATAAAAAATAAAAAGATTTATCTTCTTCTACCTCATTGCTACAATAATCTAAGATAAGGCTTTACCTCCAAGAGTTTCATCTTTGGATATGAATGCTAAAGAAACAACATCTAATGTAAGAGTAATTACTATAGTGATCAGAGCATGAGTAGATTAGTTCTACATAATTTGAAATGATACCTTATTCCTTGTTTGAATATGGTGTTTATATACATGTCCTTTTTCATTTTCTTTATCATTGAATGTTGTTTCTTTTTTGTATCCTTGTTAGGATCCTAATGATTAGTGTAGGAGTAGGAAGCAAGGGTAATTCTTATGACCTCAATGGAAAAGGAGGATGAGATGATGGTAGAATAACATATGATAATACATGTGGCTAATCAACTAGTTTAGATGGGATATGTAAAGGTAACAAGTTTTTTGGAGGAAAAGGAAGATAGTTAAACATGGGATTTTAGTGCATGGGAACTACACATATTGAGGTGTTGTATCGATAACGAATGAAGCTCTACATGCAGTCAGAGTTATAGATGCATTAGGATTATCTAAGGAAAGGTTAATTGTAAAGGGATGTTTGGACCTTCATGGATTCTATCGGATAGATGATTACAAATTATTTTGGAAGGATCCTATTTAAATGAAAAATCCAATTTTAGGATGATTATCTTTGTGCTTCAAGAAAAATGCTAAAACTCTCCTTGAGTGAGTTAAATGGGTTTTAAAAGATCTACATATCTTGGTTGCTAAGCTGCATTAATGTATTAAAAACCAACTTCCTTTTTCCACCAACACTTTGATGTCATCTTTGAGTGTGTTGTAATTGTCTATGTCATGTCCCATAAATTCATGGTAATAATAGAATTTGTTGGGGTTATATCACTTTGGGACTGATGGATCTCCTTATACATGTTGTGAAGGGTTAGTGGCCAAAGTCTACAACCATTTGAATCTAGTTTACATCTACTTTAAGGTCTATTTTAGGATTATGTGCTTCTCTTTCAATAGCATGTTATTAAACTATGTGTAGATTATCATAAATTTGTGGCATTTGAATCTTTCCTTAAGTGGTCTTCTTTGCTAGCCCCCATTTGATGAAGTTTTCTAATGTTGTTGAACTTCTCATTCGTGCTATCATTTCCTCAATTAGTGCATGATGAGTTCAACAAGGCTTGGTTCATAGAAGTCATTGTTTGACCTATGTGAAAAGAGACTTTCTTCTTTCCAGCTACCTTCTTAGTCTTATTATGAAAGTTCACCCATTTTAGATCATTACATTGAATGATAACCTTCTTAATGTGTTTCACCGAAGTAATGACATCATCAAGGCTAAGTGTTCTAGCATAGACCAACTTGCCCCTAATATAATCATTGAAAACTCCCTAAAAATGTTTAATAGCTAATAATTAAGTAGTGGATGGGTAAGCTCCATTGTGATTGAAGTTCATCTAGATATAAATTTGGATATAGGCTCATTAAGAGCTTTCTTGATCATTAACAACTTATGTAGTATGCTACCTCTACTAATATTGTACATAAATCACTCCATGATAGCTGTGTAGAGTTTCTTCAATGAAGTGGTAAACCCATGAAGAAGAGACATGTACCATTCAAGATCTTTACCCATTAATAAGTTTGAAAAACTCCTTGGAATTATATTAGGTTTATTTGCTAATAACATACACTCATTATGAAATTTAATGACAAAATTGGTGGGACTAGATTCTCCATTATACATGGTAAAATTTGATAATAAAACCCCTTTAGAAACTTGGGTAGGTGTGATTAATGAGCTAAGAAGGTTAACAAGGAGATGGACAATAAAAACTGTAGGACTTCCCCCATGTAATGTTGTAGCCTTTCAGGTCTAATTCACATTAGCTTGCAATTGGACTGATAAGTCTTTAAGTAGCAATGTGAATTCAAGAGGCACACTAGGAATAGCTAGCATAGCAAAATTATCCAAGATGGAATTATGGCCAAGTAACACAAGCTAATAAGGTGTAATGGTGGGTAAGAAAAATAATTGGAAAATGTTATAATGAGATAATGGTTGAGAAGGTGGGAAGAATGGAAGTGAGACTTATTATTGTTGAACTAGTGGTATCATGAATAATGGTAAAAAAATGTTTAGTAAGTGATTACAATTTTGAACTTGTAGTTGGGATGCTAGAATTACAACTGTTGTATTAGGGAACAAGTTGTATGTTCACGCTAGGGTAACAATAGGAGGAGTGAAGGTAGCTGGAGCAACTAAAGCAAGAGCTACATGGTAGATAGGTTAAGTGAGATACAAGTTCATAGGATTGGTGGAATTAATTAAATGAATGTACTTAGGAGATTCATTTGATGGTTGGATAAGATGTTAGTGGAGTGATTCTGTCACCATTGAAAGATGAGGATTTTCATCCTCTTCATCAAAATGGATGCTAACATGATCTCCTCCTTTTCTTTGATCATGTTGAAATTCATAGCTCCTATTAAAGTTGATATTAGGATGATCCACTTTGTAATCCATCATAGTTTTTCATTGCTATATTTTGGCACCGGTGATAAAGTCAATTATTTTTCACCAAGGATATCACATTAACGATGTCATTTATACAATATCATAGCCCATGCTACATCATCATTGATATGATATCTCTAGATGTGTGTAGTTTTATAAATACAACACTTGGGTGCATAATCCAAAAAATTTTTCATTCCACACCTTACCTAAGCTCTTGCACTTTTGTTCCATAGTATTAGTGATAAAAGTGAATGCCCACAGTCCAATGTCTAATAGTTGAATGGAGTCTTTATTCAAATAGATTGTACTTGGGCATCGATTGTGAATGGAAATAAAGATCAAGATTACTTCACATCATTGCAACATCCACTTAGTATTTATTGTGTTTACATAGAATAATGTTTTGTGCTTTCTAGCTTAATGTTTTACTTTTCCAAAGCACTTTACTTTTACTCATTTATAGTAAGCAAAATGAGTACAACTAATTTCAAGCACTTAAGTATAATCATTTGGTAAGCCTAGTAGAGTTATTTCCTGGTACACCTAGTAGCATAATGCTTGGTAACCCAGTAACAATTATGCAAAGCTTAAGGTGTGTATAGCAAATCAAGAATGGATACTCATCACATAGATTATATTATATTTACTTACCTATTATCACTTATACTTAGAAATTACTTTGTTTTCATTATGGCTACACTTAGAAGCATTTTAGGCCTCACAACATCAATTATCATATGCCTCATAGTGAGCTAAATCATATGCTTAGATTTCATTAGCTCCACATGGAAATATAATGGTCTCAAACTTCAACTCAATTACTAGCATACCAACATTTTCTATCTATAGATTATGATTGCGTCATGCATGAATGCTCGTGACTTGTATGGTTGGATGTTGGATTGCTCCATCGGTTATCATTGGTGCCATTATTAAGGATAGTCAATGTGTGCTAAGTAGTTGATTTCACAAAATTTGTTGTATTAGGAATTCAAAGTTAAAATTTATAATACTTAAACAAATTTAACACACACATATTTAATAAGCATCATAGTTTCAACATGGCTTCACTTAAGGATAAATCATCACATGCCAAAGAACTACAAAGAGGGAATAATAAAAATAGTGATGAAGAAGATTGGGGGATGCCCATGAAAACTAGAATCACATATACTCACATTGATCCTTACTATGTAGAATTTACATTCATATTTCATCAAGATGAGAAAATTAGGTGGAGAGACATACAAGGAAACATAATCCTACCTCCAAAGCGAGTAGCACTCAGCATGCTTCAAACTACCCTAAGGAGAATGAGTCTAAACGAGGTACAAGAAGGGTACCATGTACACAACAAAGGCAAACAAAGGAAAAAGAGAAAAGAGATGCTAATATGAAAATTAAGCATGTACAAAACAAAGGGATGTAGGTCAACACTTCAATTGTCCTAGAAGAACTCAATGGTGACACATTTGTTGTAGAAAAACTCCACCAACACCATGAGGATCCTTTTGAAACATCTATCATCCAACTTGAAGAACCTATCAAAGTTCAATTACATTCTGCCATGGCAGAGACACCCAAAAAAATACAATAGACTCCAAGTATAAGTAGAAATCAAGGCCAAGATTTTCTACTAAATCCCACAAGGAGGAATACCAAAGTCCTAGAGTAAGGACAAGTCTACATCATTCTCCTACAGCCTCATCTTCATCCTCACAATCATCAGTGGACTCTAAAAGGAGTAGATAGAGATAATGGGACCATGATAGGGAAGAACAAAGAACTCATGATCACTATAACCATCACCCAAGATACTCTAATGAGGAAGCTGAAGGCCATGAACTAAGAAAGCATAGGGATAGAAGAGAGGATAGAGAGCAGTATGAGCACCGAAGGGGGCACCACTAATAAATTCCACTAACTCGATCATGATGATGAACGCCTATTAGAAACCTATAATATGATCAATATTCAGAATGATATCTATATACTAACCAAGCATGTTAGGGATAGCTGCATCAAGCAACTAGACTTGAGTAACATGCCCAGATTTGAGGGTGGTTATAAGGTTGATCCTCAACACCACCTTCAACCATTCCATGATGCTTGTGCCCTACAAAACATAGAAAGTGAGTGGCATAAATTGAAGTTATTCCCAAGGACACTTATAAAATAAGCTAAAAGCTCATATCGATCACTTAAACCAAAATCAATTAGGAGATGGATTACCATGCTAGAGTTTTTCAATGACAAATCTAAAATTATTACCAAGTGTCCAATCTATGAAAATAGAGCCAAGGATGGAAAAAAGGGACCCATGAATGACACACTTACAAGAAATAAGGGTATATGCACTTAACCCTAACTTTATCAAGAAGGAGATGTCTGATGAAGTGTATTTTTATCAGCTTCGATATATTAGATCTTTGATATTGGAGCCCTGATATTGGATACTTGATATCAGGGACCAAGAAGCAATGTCAAACATCTGATATCATGGGATGTGTGTCGACCTATAAATATAGTGCTTGGGTGCACACTTTGGGAATAATTTTTTGTCGTAGCATTGCAAGCTTTTGCAATTTCTTTTCTTCAGAGCTAGAATATTTTCCAAAGTGTTAGTAGCATAAGCCATTGAGTGTTTGAAACATTATTCGAGCATTGTTGTACTTTAGCATGGCAATGTGTTCAGTAATAAAGATGAGCTTTTTGATAAACCTTGTAGCACCTTAGCTAGATTCATTATTTTATTTATGCATTTAATTTTTTATGCAATTTCATTTAATGCTCCCAAGTAATTAAGATAAATGAAGCTAAGATAAGTTAGCTAAGTTAAATAGCAATTGATTACACACATAAGCACGACCATTTGAGCATGCACATGACACTTGGTAATCCCAACAATGCTTAATGTTTAGTAACCTAGCAGCATTATACATGTTCAGGATGTGCACAAAACATGGAACCGGATGCTTATGTTAGGATAGTTAGTTATTAATTGGCAATTGAATTAGTTAAATTGGCTTATAAATTGAGTTTCAACTTGTTATTAATTGTAGATGAATAGAATATAAAATAATAAAAATCATGTGCCTCAATTGCACTTAACCATACAAGTAAGCTCCACAAGTGTAGTTGAGAAGACAACAATCGTCACAATTAGATTTCATGTCCTGGAACCAATACACTTAGGAACTTAAGGCCTATGGAATTCAACTGGATCATGCATGAACATTTTTGATTTAGATGGTTGAGTGTAGGGGTACTCACCACTCATCATTAGCATCATTATTGGGGACCTTTAGTTTGTTATGTGCACTATCTAGGACTTGGTGAAAAATTAGTTAACATTGTTGGAGTGAACCCTAAAGTCATATCATACCTCAGAATAACTACAACAATTATAAGCAAGCATACTACATTTTTTATCTTCTAATACAAGATGTCTTCTTCTCATAGGAGTGATTCTCTGCCCAAGTCTAATGAAGTAAATTAGCAAGTGCCCTAAAAATATAGAGTGATATATGCTCATCCTAATGAGTATGTACCCAATTTCACCTTTGTCCTTCACTAGGATGAATTATTGTGATGGAAAAACATGGAGGGTAACATTGTGTTTCCGCTTGATTGATCCATTCCTATGATGCTCCAACAAACTCTTATGTTGTTGGGCATCCAAGGGCTTGATGCTGAATATGTTGTTCAAGATAGTGACACCAAGGATTATCATCCCATCGATGCACAATGTCTAAGGGATTGACAACTAAAGCAACACTATGAGTTTGCAAAGGGAACTAATCCAATGATTCCCATTTCTAATGTGCAAAAAAGATGGTGGAGAATCCTTCTCTGAAGGTTTTCCATACAAAGAGGCTCCTCTCTTTGACTTTGATGAAGGAGGTCAAAACTAGAACCTACAGTCCATGATACATAATCCTAGTTAAGGCAAGAATAGAGCTGGTGATAAAGGGGGATCCAAAGAGGAGAGTCATGATAGGGATGTAAGTAAGCAACATGATCATGGTTGCAACCACCGAACAGGAGGTGGTAGGCACCATGATGATGCTAGTCCTCTTTCCTGTTCATCTTCGTCATCATATTCTTCCTCTTCTGGCTTTGAACATAACTATAGGGGATGCGATCATGATGGAGGTGACTGATGGGACCAAGATGATTGTAGGGACCATTAGGCAAGTCAAGATCTAGGGCACAAGCATTTAAGAGAGGTCCATCATCACAAATGAAGGGCCAGTAGAAGGCATCATAGGCACCATGGCCACCATAGGGGCCACGATTATGATGATCCTTTTCTTGCCACTTGAAGCATGTTGAACATTGCAAAGGAGGTGAGAATTCCTACAAGGCACATAAAGGATAGCCAAATCAAGAGGCTAGACATGAACAATATCCCAAAGTTAAAAGGGGAATATAACTCATATCTACAAAACCATCTTCAGGCCTTTCACAATGCATGTGCCTTGCAAAATGTGGAGGATGATTGGAAAAAGCTTAAGCTATTCCCAATGGCATATATTAAGGAAGCAAAGAGTTGGTACCAATCCCTAGAACTGAAATCCATCAAATGGTGAAGTACAATGCTCAAACTATTCAATGAAAAATATCAAACGTGCTCCTGAGTGTCCAACTTGAGGAGGCAAATCTAAGGATGGAAACAAGGGATGCATAAACCCTTCAATATAGCCATGGACCAATACTATTCTCTATTGCATAGATTTCCTAGCCATGGTTACTCTCAACAAGAACAACTTCGCCACATCATAGATGGGCTCCAATAAAAAATGAGGAGAACTCTTGGAGTCTATGCCCAAGGGAAATTATTAGAGCTAAGAGTCCATTAGATTCAAAGGTTGATTGAACAAGTATAAAAGAAAGAAGGTGAGTTAAGAAAATAAGAAAGTATAGAAGAAAATAATAGAGACCCTTCCATCAAAAAGAGGGAGGTCCAATTTTGTGATAGTGAGGAGGAGTCATCCCTTGATGAGGTGGTGAATAGAAAGACCTTGCCAATCCAAAAATCTATGTCTAAAATGTTGCTCAAGGTAGATAAAATGTAAGATTCATCAAATGAAAAATTCCAAACTACTCTAAAAATCACAAAGGAATCAAGAGAGTAGAGTAGTGATCATGATCACAAGAGGCGGAAAGAAGCTGAATGTGCCCACCAAAGGGGTAAGGGCAAAGTTGCTACAATAGAAGAAGTTGTGAAGACGAAATTAGATAATGATGGTGGATGTGACATCTACCAATATGAACATACTAAAGGATGTTACCCTATCATGTCACACTTGTAGGAGTCTAGGGTGTATGCTCTAAATCCTAGATTGGCAAGAAGGAAAGCACCTAGAAGATTATCTTATCCTCAAGGCAATCCAAGGTACTTCCATTAACAACAACAAGCTTATTATCCAAGTAGAGCTCTGTTACAACTGTATGAGTAGTACTAGCAATGGCAACACCCATAGTCATGGGGGATGCCACCACCAAGGTAACAGTACCCTTATAGGTAACCAAATTCATATGGGTACTATGTTCAACAACCTGTTTTACCGAGTGACTCTTCTAGTCACACCACCTTCCAACATTACCACTACCCTATAAAGTATTACAAAACTCATTTTCCATCTACTAGAGGGGAAACCCCACATCCATATTACCTTCCTCATCATTCTAAATATGTTTCTCCATCCTCAACCTATTTACCACCTACTTCATCAATACAAGAAGAAATTCTGCCTCAGTCGAAACAACACAATGCAATGAGGGATATTAACTTACAATCAACTTCTCAATTGAGTGGTTTGAAAAATAGATCACAAAAAAGACCTTTCTTCCAATACAATAGCCCAACTAAACCCTCACATACACCTACAGCTAGCAACCTTGCTTCTCCATCTCCCTTTGCATCTAATCCATTTGAGTTCCCTTCAAATCAAACACCTCCCAAAATGCATGCAATCATGTTAACTCATGCAGTAACCAATTGTATAATGACTAGCCACATTCCCAAGAAACTATTTGATCCTAGAAGTTCCCTCATTTACCTTTAAATCACAAGGAATGAGCCTTGCAAGGCTCTTCTAGATTTAGGTTCTAGTGTTAATCTGATTTCCCATGAGATGTATAAAGCTTAGAACCTACCTTCACTTAAGAAGAGAAACATCTATCTCAAGTTGGCTGATCAGTCCATCAGTGTTCCTTTGCAATTGGTGGAGGGCATTGTAACCAAAGTTTGTAAGAGGTCCTACCCCATCGATTTCTTGGTAATTTGAGTGAAAAATTGGAAGGGGGACTCCCAATCATTATGGGAAAGACATGGCTAAGCATTGTTAATGTGGGAATGGACATCTAATATCTTTCCCCCAAAATCTCTAAAGAAAATGCATTTGAAAATATCAAGAGGAAGAAAGTTTCATGCATCATGTACAAAACTATGTGTAGAAACTATGGGTCATTAATAGTATATCTATCAAAGAATGTAGTTAGTATGCTGACATATGTAAAATTCAAAAGTGCCTATACATAGCAACTACAAAATAAGAGGACACCCAATGGCTAACAACTAATCTTGGAAGTAGCACACTTTGCATGGAACCTACTGAGTACCTAACATGTGCCTATGTAGAAGGCATGGATGTACTGGAGAAATTTCATCATCGACTCTCTAATAATGCAAATGATGATACCTATTGGAGAGAGTTGGAAATTCCTGAAAATTTTAAAGAAAAGTCCCTTGAACTGAAAACTCTACTTGTCAGCATGGAATATGCATTCTTGAAATATGGGAAGTTGTAATAATCAATGAAAATCTTACTCCTAAAGAGAAACAAATGCTGCTAAATGTGGTCAACAAATGGCCAATAGTCTTTGCTTGGTCATATCCCAAACTCATAGATATTGATCCTAGGATATGCCAGCATCGTATCTACACTAATCTGGCCATGAAGCCAAAGAGGTAGCCACAATAGTGATTAAACCCCAAATTGAAGCAAATCATTAAAGACAAAATCAAACAAATCCTCAAGGCAAAGTTTATATCTCCCATTGTAAATAGTGAGTGGGTTAGCCCACTATTGATTGTGCCAAAGAAAGGTAGCAAGTGGTGGGCTGGCATTGATTTTTGGTTGTTGAATATGACAACATTTAATGATCACTATCCATTTCCATTTGTAGATCAGGTATCAGAAACTATATTTAGGCATTGCTATTATAGTTTCTAGATGATTATAATGGCTATAACCAAATCTAGATCATGCTAGAGGATCAAGCCAAAACAACATTGATAAGTCTCTAATGGACTTTTGCGTATCAAAAGATGCCATTTGGCTTGTGCAATGCCCTTATCACATTCCAATGCCTAGTCTTAAGTATTTTTTAGTAGCAAAGTGGTAGCAAGGTGAAGTCTTCATGGATGACTTCTCCACCTATGAGGCTACGTTTGAGCAAGCCTTGGACCATCTTGAGAAAGTGCTCAAAAGATGTATGAAGACTAAGCCTTGGCTCAATTGGTAGAAGAGCCATCTAATGGTCTAAGAAGGCATTGTATTGGGGCATAGAATCTCAAAGGAAAGGATTGAGGTTGACCCTGAAAAGATTAGGGTCATCCAAGGAATAACTCACCAACCAGAAATTGTTAAAGATGTTTGGTCATTCCTTGGACACACTAGCTACTACTAGTGATTTATAGAGAATTTCTCTAAGATCACAAAATTATTATTTGAGTTAACAAAGAAATATGCTTCATTCATCTAGACCAAGGAATGTGAAAAGGCATTCCAAAGCCTTAAGTAGAAGCTCATAGAGACTCCAATTCTATGAGAACCTAACTAGTCCAAACATTTTTATATCATGACAAATGCATCAAATTATGTCTTGGGAGCCATACTTATGCAAGTTGAAGCATCAAATGTCCATATTACATCCACTACACAAGTCAAAGCATTGTGGGTGCATAGCTAAACTACACCATCACAAAAAAATAATTGATGGCAATGGTGTTTACCTTAGAGAAATTTAGGCATTGTGTGCTTCAATACAAAGTGTTTATGCACACATACCATAGTGCAATTTGCTTCCTAATGAACAAGCCAATGGTAAGCCCCCATGTCATACAGTGGCTGGTGACTTTGCAGGAGTTCGATCTTATGATGGTAGATTGAAAGAAAACTGAGAATGTGGTTGCTAACCCATCTCGATTATGATGGGACAACAAAGAGAAGGAAAGCCCATTGTCTGATCAGTTTTTTACTAAACTCCTCTTTGCCAGGTTTGTCACTAAATAATTGCCACTAAGCCTAAATGGTACGATGGCATTCTCACCTACCTTCTCACTCAAGAAATTCCATAAGAGTTGGACCACTAAAAAAACAACAATTTCTTCACTAGGTGAAACACTTCATGGAGATCAATGGGCACCTCTAAAAGGTGTATGTCAATTGCCTAGTTTTTTGGTATGTCTCTGATGGTGATCAACTATGTGTTCTCCAAGATGCTCATGAGGGTCCTTGTCAGAGCCACTATGCTATGAGATGCATATCCATTAAGATCCTAATGGAAGGATATTATTGGCAAACACTTTTTTGGAATTCTTACTAATTTATCCATTCTCATGAGCGTTTCCAACATGATGGTGAAATGACATCTTGAATGGAGGAACCTGAATATTGAATCCAACCACTGGAACACTTTGACATCTATGGAATTAACTTCATGGGTCCCATCACACCCATGTTAAATGAAAAGGCATACATCATAGTCACTATTGACTATTGTACAAAATGGGCAAAAGTAGCAGCTTTCGTCAACTGTACATCTTCTACTACTGCTCAATTTGTACAATTGAATGTTGTAAATAGGTTTGGTATGCTAGATTAATTTTTTGATAATGGAACCCACTTTACAAGCACTACCTTTTGGAAACTTATACAATGCTTTGGGGTTGAGCATGTATCAACAACACCTTATCATCCCGAAGCCAACAATCATGATGAGGTTATAAATAGGGAAATCACTAAGATCTTAATAAGAATAGTTAGAAAATATATGAGGGATTGGAGCACAAAACTCAACAATGCCCTCTAGGCCTACCACTCCACTTGGAAGCTTCCTATAGGCTGCTCTCCCCATGAGCTTGTGTATGGAAAATTGCCAACTCTCCCTATTAAATTTGAGCTCCATACACTTTCAACAGCCTGTGACCTTAGCCTTGACTTAATTCTAGTACAAAAGAAAGATTAATGAATCTCAACCTGCTATATGAAAACCAATTGTTGGCCTTATCATCTAACAAGTTGCATAAGGCATTTAATAAAAAAAGTTTGACCTTAGAATAAGGAAAGTCAAATTCCAACCAAGAGATAAGGTCCTCTACTAGAACCCACACATGTGCCACAATGAACAAAGTTCCAAACACTATGGGAATGCCCTTATATTATTCTTGAAATGTTTCCTTCTAGGGCCATGTTAATCTACAAACCTGATAGCCAAAACAAAAAGCAACTAGTCAACACATAACAAGTCAAACCTTTTCACAAGCCTAAGCAAGTCAGTGCAACAAATGCCTTATCAAATGGACAACCATGCTAAATCTTTCAGATCTCCTCCTTTCAACATAGTTGTGGAGGAGAGGCCATCCATTCTAACTATATAAGTGGATCCTCAATTTTTCATCTTTTTGTTTTGCACATTTTTGGTTTTATGCCTTATTATTTTTACAATTTTTTTGTTTTACACCTTCTTTATCTTACACCTTTTTGTTTTTACATTATTAATTTTTTCCAATTTTTTTGGACAACATCGTTAGTACATTTTATGTCTTAAATATTCTACAATTTCTTGTATATTTTTATTTATTTTGTTGTGATTTTCTTATTGTGTTTTAATAATAATGTGCCTTATTGCCAACTAGGTACAATGCAGTTTGCTTGATGTGGGCATGTGCTATCTAGTTATTTAATTATTCATGTTTGGATTTTAGCTTTGAATTTCATTACTGATAACTAAGACATGGTTTTTTTCATGAAATAGGTAATGAGTCTATGACATCCACCCATCCACAAACTCTATGGTATTTCTTGTTCTAGAAGTATGGGGTCCTTTTTCATTAATAAAACTTTAACAAACTTGTGACCTTGGTAGTTTCTGAACTTAGAAAGGATTCAAGGGTTTGAACAAGGTGTGACTTCAAGGAGACTTGGTACTCTTTGTGCCTTTCTGCTTACTTGGGTGCATGTTTGTTTTCATGGATTTCTTACCATTTCAGGTCCACCAATAATAGGAAGTTTAATAAGTCTTTACATAGTGTGGTTTGAAGAGTCTAAAGGGCCCTGGATCTATGAACTAAGCTTAAAGGAAATAAAGAACTTTGTTAGAACAAGAAAACTCTTGTTAAAATTTCTAACTTCTATATGTCTTCTGTATTATTTCTTTTCTATTATGAATGAATATGTGTTGCTATAATTATATAGGCCTTGACCTCCTAAGAATAGATTTGGAGAGATAAGTATGAATTTCGGAAACTATGGGTATGATCCTTATCATCATTTTTAAGGATCTTCTTAATATGGAATGTTCTAAACATGGATTGGATAAGAATTACATGAATAGGATCTCATATTTAAAATAGATTAATAATCCTTATCATCATATTTAAGGATCTTCGTAATATGGGATATCCTAAATATGGATTGGATAAGAATTACATGAATAGGATCTCATCTTATTTAAAATAGATTAATGGATAAGATCTATCTAATTCTATTGTGGAACATCTAGTCATCATATTCCACAACACCCCCCTTCCCCCCTCAAATGATGGTAAGAGGTTCCACTCCTAGGAAGTTTCAAAAAGACTCAAACTTTTCACAGCTCAGAATCTTTGTAAAGCTGTCTACCATTTGTGCTTTAGTTGCACAATGCTCCATGTTGAGTATGTTATCTTGGATCAAGCTTCTAAGATGGTGATGCTTGATATCTATGTGGTTGGAATGCTCATGATGAATAGGATTATGAGCCATTTCAATAGCACTTGTGCTATCATAGTATAAGAAAATGGTAGGTTCGAGTGTATATCCCATTTCAGTGAAGATGGAGTGGATCCAAATGGCCTAAGTAGCAGCATTCGATGCAGCAATGTATTCTGCTTCAATTGTTGAGAGGGCGACTATAGATTACTTCTTTGATCCCCATGAGATAAGTGATGGACTGAAGAAGAAACAAAAACTAGAAATTGACTTTCAATCTTTGAGGTCACCTCCCCAATCTACATTAGTGTATCCCCATATCTTGAAATTTTTATGTCAACGAAATGTGATCCCAAAATCTGTTGTAGTTCTCTGGTATCGCAATACCCATTTTGCAGCTTTCCAATGTGATTCATATGGATCTTGCATGAACTAAGAAAGGTAGTTTACAGCATATTGGATATCTGGACAAGTATTGGAGAAATACATTAAACTACCAATAAGGGATCTATATAGTGAAAGGTTGACAGAGGGGGATTTTTCATCCTTGGTAAGTTTTTTACCAAGGGTAAGTGGTGTGTTTGAAGGATTACAATTAATCATGCCAAATTTCTCAATTAAGGATCGGGAAAATTTCATTTGGCATATGGAAATTGATTTTGTTCTTTGGATAACTTGAAAACCCAAAAAGTATGACATCTTCCCTAAATTAGACATTTCAAATTCCTTTTTCATGGCATTAAGAAAATTATTTCCTAATGCAATTGTAGATGAAAAATAGATTAAATCATCTACATATAAACAAACACAAATAAAATCATCTCCAGATACCTTTTTGTATATTGTTGTTTGGGACTAAAGATTAATGAAGCCTTCTTGCATGAAAAATGCATGAATATGTGCATACCATGCACGTGGAGCTTTCTTGAGCTCCTATAATGCTTTATGGAGCTTGTAAACATGATTTTTTTCCCTTCATCAATGAAGCCCAGTGGTTGTTCCACATAAAATTCTTCATTAAGAACACCATTGAGAAATGTAGAAGCCACATCCAATTGATAAACCACATAGCCAGCTTGTGTAGCAATGGAAAGAAAGATTCTCACAGATTCCATCTGTGAAACAGGAGCAAATTTATCATCAAAGTCTCTACCTTGTTGTTGGAGAAAGCCTTTGGCAACTAGGTGAGCATAGAATTTTTTTGTTTCACCATATTGATTTCTCTTAAGTTTAAATATCCATTTTAAACTGATAACAGGCTTACCAGATGGATGAGGAACTAGGCTCCAAGTGTTGTTTTTATTAATTTGATGTAGCTCTTTCTCCATGGCATCAATCCAATAGTTATCTTATGCAACTTCGATGACTGTGGATGGTTCCATTAAACCATCATCGCTTCCCCCGACCCCCCCCCCATCCCCCAATCGACATAAGTAGCGCAAAGAATTCATCATCCATCATAGTGAAAAAAGCATTTTCAAGAGAGTCCATGTCCTGGGTTGATGAAGCAGTGCCTCCATGAAAGTGAATTCTTGTCATGCGTTGTGTAAAATTTGTATCCAAAATGTTGGAGGCTAGATGATATTGAGCTAGCCAAGAGGTGGTTGGAATCTGTTGACAGGTGGACATTGTTAAGGTTGAAGTTGTTATAGATGAAATGATTTGAGAAGGCATTGATGTAGAGGGGTGCCCTTGAAGAGGAAATGAAAGTTGAGGATGGTATTGCACTAGATGACCATGCCAAGGTTGTGTATGCTGTGGTAATCATTGGTTTATTGCTGCCACAAATCCATGTCCCGAATTAGTAGCAGCAGGCACATTTTTGGTAGTAGAAATAGGCATGTTTTTGGCAGCAGTAGCAGGCACGTTTTTGGCAGTAGAAATAGGCACATTTTTGGCAGCAGCAAAAAAATTGAGGAGAAAAAACATCATGGATGTCCATGCTGCTATTATGTTGAAACATTTCTTCCATGAAATTTACGTCATGTGAATCAACCACATTTTTATCTACAACATCATAGCACTTGTATGCTTTGGAATTTGCACAATATCCCACAAAAATATATGGTTGTCCTTGTTTATCTAGCTTTTATCTTTTTTGTATTGGAATTTGAATGTAGCATGGTGAACCAAAAATTTTCAAATGAGAGATATTGGGTGGATATCCATTCCATAATTCATATGGATTTTTATTTTGAATTGATCTTGATGACACCCTATTTAAAATATATATTGATGTCGCACAAGCTTCTACCAAAAATTTATTCTCCAAACCTAACATTTGAAGTAGAAACCTTGCCATTTCAACCATAGTTCTATTCTTTCTCTCAACAATACCATTTTTTGAGGTATGAATGATGTGGTTGTTTGATGAATAATCCCACTTTTCTTGCAAAATTCATCAAATTCAATTGATAAAAATTCACCACCACAATCTGTCTAAATTTTCTTAATTGAAGTGCCACTTTGATTTTCTACTTCCACCTTGAATTCTTTAAAAAATCCCAATGTTTGATCTTTTAATTTCATAAAATACCCCCAAGAAAATCTTGAAAAATCATCCACTATGATTAACATATATCGATTTTTACCTAGGCTCAATGTTTGCATGGGATCGCATAAATCCATATGAACTAGATCTAATTTTTCTTGAGATCTATGTTCTTTTCTAGGAAATAGTAACCTTGTAATTTTTCCTAG
>MNCI01007588.1:312913-350996 GCA_015680685.1 Gnetum montanum
AATGGTTAACTTCTTCCCATTAGCTATGGTTACCTTTCCATCATATTTTTCCAATCTTGAGAATAATTTCTTATCCACTGTCATGTGATTGCTACACCCACTATCAACATACCAAATGTTGTTGTTGTTGCTAGCATATGGTACCTTTGTAGAGATCAAGAGTTGATCTTCCTCCTTTTCAATATAAAATAATTTCTCACCTTTTTGTTGATCTTCATGTTTTACAATTTCTGCTTTTCCTTTCTTTTCATACTTCTTCCTTGATCAACATTCAAGAGTATTGTGGGTGTTGGTACCACAAAAATCACAATGCTTACCTTCCTTTGATTGATTTGATCTTCCACGACCACAACCTCTAGATCTAGCATGACCGCATCCATGTCCTCTAAACGACGATCCACTTGAGGATCTTTGATGTTGATTTTGATTTTGATTGGATGTCCTCTGAAATTTTGCTTGAAATGCATTTGCTGTTGGATCCTCACATTCAGCAATTCTTTGCTCATATGTTCTTAAGCTTCCTACGAGCTCAACCATGGTCATCTTATCAAGATCTCTTACTTCTTCAATAGCCATGATGATGGGATCATATCGTCTGGTTACACTTTGAAGAATCTTTTCAACAGCACACCTTTCCTCAAGCGTTTCTTCACAAGATTCAAGTCCATTTCAAACTTGTTGAAATTGGCTGATGTATTGATCAATACTCTCTAAATCTAGCATGTGCAAAGATTCAAAATCTTTTCTAAAAACTTGTAACTTAACAATAAAAAATTTTAATGATCCCTTGTATGTAATCTCTAGTGCATACCATGTAGCTTTACTAGTTTGATGCATAACAATTTTGGGAAAGATTGTTAGATCTAACCCAAATTGAATGATGAATAATGCCTTTGCATCTTTCTTACGAAGCTCCTTAAATTCATTCTTTTCATCTTCCTTCAAGGCTTGAAATGTTTCTTGATCAACATCTTGGAATCCATTTTCAACAAGATCCCAAAGATCTTGTGAGATCAAGAATGTCTTCATCTTGATTGCCCAATATTCATAATTCTCTCCGTTAAAGATAGGAACTTGGAGAGACATGAATCCATGATTTTGGGCCATCCTAGAGAGATTTGTTGTCAAGAATTTGAGCTAACCAACTCCTATACCAAATGAAGAGTCTAAAGGACCCTAGATCTACGAACTAAGCTTAAAGGAAATAAATAAATTTGTTAGAACAAGAACACTCTTGTTAAACTTTCTAACTTCTATATGTCTTTTGTATTATTTCTTTTCTATTATGAATGAATATGTGCTGCTACAATTATATAGGCCTTGATCTCCCAAGAATAGATTTGGAGAGATAAGTATGAATCTTGGAAATCATGGGGATGATCCTTATCATCATATTTAAGGATCTTCTTAATATGGGATGCCCTAAACATGGATTGGATAATAATTACATGAATAGGATCTCATCTTTAAAATAGATTAATGATCCTTATCATCATATTTAAGAATCTTCTTAATATGTGATGTCCTAAATGTGGATTAGATAAGAATTACATGAATAAGATCTCATCTTATTTAAAATAGATTAATGAATGAGATCTATCTGATTCTATTGTGGAACATCTAGTCATCATATTCCACATGGTTTCCATTTTTTTAAAAAATGATGAGAATTCAAAGCATACCCCTTAGACAAAATAAATGAGCTACAAACAATGGTTATGGGACTAGAAAGACATGTTACCCATGCCTAAAGGTCCCTTCTAACTAAGGCCCTTTCTCACTTTTTGCTTCTCTTTTCTTCTTAAATAAGGAGCGATGGTTGTTCTATGGAAGCACTCTTATGTCTCAAGGGGATGGACTAGTCTTAGAGTGGCAATGTGAAGTCACTAAATGTGGTTGGTTTTGGTATGGAATAAGGATGGATTTTATTAGGTCATTTAACCACAAAATTCATAAGGGACTTCCTGTGACCTTAATCAGGAACTCCATTCCACTTTCTCTCTCATTCATTGATGCTTTCAATGCCTAACCTCACTACCGATGTTCATGTTCTTGTTCGATGTCTTAGTTTGATGTGTCGACATTCTTAGGTAGTTTCTTCTAAGTTTTTGTACTTAACTTTCCATAACCATTAATCATCCATGGGGCTAATGGACTCCATGGTTTGAGGTTATGCAACAAAGGGCATGGGCCTACTTTGGGAAGGATCCACTTGCATACCTTTTGGTTGGGTTGGTTAAGTTCTTTATCCTTAGACATTCTCACAATCAAATCCTTTTACATGCCCCATCAATGACATCCAATTGTGTGTATCTTCACAATGTTTTTCAATGAAATCCTCTTTTCTGTTATTGTGAATTCTTTCAACCTCTTCAGGCATTTCATTGCATCTAGGCTTTTCAGAATTTAATAATGGATAATTTATCCATTTCACCTTATTTTTTAGTCTTCCTGCTAACACTATTAAAGGAATCAATCCACCATAATCACAACCTAACAAGGTGTAACTACCGACGAGACAAGGTATCTAAAGGCTAGATGTTTCACATTGCATACTAATCCATAATCTTGTTGTGATTACAGTGGGAAAAATGGACTAGAAGTAGGACTATCTTCATCAAAGAAGAAGCAGTAGCACCATGTGACTAGGACCCTTCATGATCATTGAATCTTCTTCCTTGCTCTTCAACTACCTTAGGAGTCAAATGTCAATTTTGGCCAAGGTGTTCAATCCTATTGTCATGAACACCCAATTTTGTAAAAGATTGTAAATCTATACACTTGGGCACTTAGAATCTATTTGTTTCATTTGAGTTAGTTTGCGTGTCAGTTAATAATCCCATACCTTCCCAATATTTTGTAACAGACTTGTTCCTCCTTTTGTTCACTCAAGGACAAGTTTTCATTTAGCCATGGGGGTATGACGAAGTATATTTTTATTAGCCATGATATCGAATACTTGATATCGGGGGCCAAGAAGTGACATCGAATATTCGATATCATGGGATGTGTGCCAACCTATAAATATAGCACTTGGGTGCATGGTTTGGGAATACATTTTTATCATAGCATAGTAGAGCTCTTGCAATTTCTTTTCTCTAGAGTTAAAATATTTTCCAAAGTTCCTACAGTAGGATTCATTGAGTGTACAAATATTTATTCAAGCACTATTGTACCTAAGCATGGTAGTGTGTGCTACAATAAAGATGATCTTTTGATAAACCTTGTAGCACCTTGGCTAGATTCATTATTTTATTTATGCATTTAATGTTGTATGCAATTTCATTTAATAATTCCAATAATTAAGCTAAAGTAAGCTAAGATAAGTTAGCTAAGTTAAATAGTAATTAATTAAGCACATAAGTACAACCACTTTGGGTTAAATAGCAATTAATTAAGCACATAAGTACAACCACTTTGGGCATGCACATGATTCTTGGTAATCCTAGCAACACTTAACATTTAGTAACCCAATAGTGTTATACATGTTTAGGATGTGCATTGAACATGGGACCAAATGCTTATGTTAGGATAGTTAGTTATTAATTAGCAATTAGATTAGTTAAATTAGTTCATAAATTGAGTTTCAACTTGTTATTAATCGTAGATAAATAAAATATAAAATAATAAAAATCATGTGCCTCAATTACACTTAACCATACAAGTAAGTTCCACAAGCGTAGTTGAGAAGACAATGATCGTCACAATTAGATTTCACATCATAGAACTAATGTACTTAGGAACTTAAGGTCTATAGAATTGGAGTAGATCACGCATGAATACTTGTGATCCATATGGTTGAGTGTAGGGGTACTTATTGCTCATCAATGCTCAAATAGTTACCTTACCCTCAAGGTAACCTTAGGCAAGCCTTCCAACACACGTACTGTAACGACAGAAAACATCGATCGCTGGAAATACCGAGCAAAGATCCGTGTACACAGTCTTAACCACGGATTCGTGTGAGGGTCGTGCTGGAGAAAACGGATCCGAGGTGTCCTAAACGGTCTTGTTCGATCAGACAGGGACTTACTTAATCAGTAAATTATCGAATATTGCGATAGTATATATTATAGATATATATTTCACGAAATAAATTAATTCAGTGAATTGTAGGAGTAGAAACAATGTAAAGAACTTGAAATACCAATAACGTCAACGCGACAAGGAAGATCAGATTTAGGAAAGATGTGTAATTCCTAGATCTATGATTTGACTTGAAAGCTGAATATATTGCATACAACGTTCCAACGGCAGACTTCGCTTATCTTTGTGCAAAGCATACATGAAACAACAAGAAAACTGTTTAAAAGGGAGAACAGAATGAAGGTTGATCTACCTCGTAAGCCAAAAGTGGAATGCAAGGAAGGTCAAGCCTGGATGTTTATCGATCAACTGTTTTTGATCAATAAACCTTGCCAATCGTACCAGATGATCTCTCGATCTCTGATCTGCTCCTTTTGCCCTCGGTAATCTTTGCTTAAAGCTGCTAATGATCACTAATGAAGAGGATAATGTTTTCGCCAAGAAGACTGATCACTCCCATTGCCAAGGCTCAAACAATGCCTTATGTCCTTCGAAAGAAGAAAATCCCTCCCTCCCCTTTTTTTTCTTCGTCAACTAGGGTATTTATAAGTTCAGCATCATATGGGAAGGCATGGTCTTGATGACATGTGTCTCAAACTTTCAAAACACCGTTGACTTGACAATTTTTATGTTAAAGTTGGTCATGCCACATTACGTCTTGGGGGCGAGGTGCATTGTAAACCACTCTTGCTGAAACTGCCTCATGATTACGCTACGATACGCTGATGAGCGTATTTTCACGCATGGATAACAAGTGCGTGTCTAGTACTGCCTTAGCTGACTTTATACTGCATTACGCTCGTTTACGCTGCGTAGCGTAGCAGAACGTAATGTGATGAATTCCACATGTGTTACACTTATTTATGCTGCAGAGCATAATAGAGCGTAAAAGTGGTTAACTCAAGCTTTTTTTGTGCTTATTTACATCGCAAAGCATAATAGAGCGTAAAATGATCAACTTTTCAGCGCGTTACGCTTACTTACGTTGCATAGCGTAATAAAGCGTAAAGCGACCAATCTGCCATGCTTCTTTTGACGTTGACTTTGATTTCTTCGAGGCTCATTACGCTACTTTGCGTAATGGAGCGTGAATACAGTCTTGATCAAAAGACATGGTGGAATATGCGACAATTCGTAGACCACTGGTTAGACCTTAAACTTGTCATATTTGCAGAAGTTCCAAATTTCTGCTGACTTCATTGCTACAGTAAGCTACCTTCGTTACATCGCGCAGAATTACGCTGAGCGACATGATGCTACATTGCATAATGTAGCGTAAGAAGCAACAAAGTTAGAATTTTTTAAGAAATTTGGAGACTTGATGTTGCATGCCCTTTCGTGTTGTTCTACCTTCTAGATTTCTGCTACAAGCTTTTGCCTGAATTGTGAATCTTCGCCTTAGGCTGATTCACAATTTCCACGGTGTTTCAATGGCCCCTCTTTGTTGACGTTTAGAGGGCTTGCCTGAAAGACGTCGACAAAGAATACGAAACACCAAATAGGTAAAAGTACCAACAACATCCGTTGATGGTTACTCATGTGTCGCCCTATCAATCTAGAAGTGCAGAAGTGGGAAAACTAAAGATAAAACGGTATGGGGGGAATTCTTACAGAAGCGAAAGGAGGGAGTTTCAGAGAAGACTCAAGTGGGTGAGTACAACGTTTTGCGAATAAGTCATGAGGCATCCTCCTGCGATTGCATTTGCATTGAGTTATACCATCATATTGTAGACAAAGGGGCTTGCAAGGATGAGTTTTGTTATGTCTGCACGACCTGGATGAGTTTTTTTTCATCCATTTTGCCGACTCCCCATTTTTTGGCGCCAACTAGGCGAGTTGCGTTGCGCTAGTTCATGGACTTGATTGTAATGTAGACGCAGAAAGCGTATGTTGTGTATTCACATTTTGTACAAGGAAAGAAGATGGAATGGCCAAGGAGGGGAATAGGAACAAGAGGTCAGATTATGAGGAAGACAAGGTTGCACTCCTAAGTAGACAGGCTAACCTGAGCGGCCATCTCAAAACGCTGTTTGTACTTCACTGCTCTGGTGAACGTACTTTTGAACGACGTCCTCATATCAAGTAAACTGCAATAAAAAAAGAAAACATAGGACACCATTGCTTAGCCGAATCGCCAGAGAAGTTGTTGAAACAAGTACCGTCCAAGGCGAGAAGGAGTGAGTGGGCCGTGGGTAAGGGACCGTAGCAAGAGACTAGGGTCCCAATGTTGATGCTCAGCCTAGCAAGTCACCGTCAACCATCAGACTCATCACACCAAACTAGTTATGCAAAGAACCCACCAGATGAATCTGTGAAGTTGGAGTTTGATAGCGATGATGACCAGAGATCCCCATGGCCGTGGCTGATGAGAAATCCCTTGGGGCTT
This sequence comes from Gnetum montanum, assembly GCA_015680685.1. Lineage (NCBI taxonomy): Eukaryota > Viridiplantae > Streptophyta > Gnetopsida > Gnetales > Gnetaceae > Gnetum > Gnetum montanum. Next base: position 319,386 of record MNCI01007588.1, read on the forward strand.
CGGATGGCAAAACTGACCTCTCAGAAGTACCATCACTGAAATGGTTGCAGTAACGGTGTCTCCGAGGGATTAGTAGTATGCCTTTCGGCATATTTGAGGAATCAGCAGAATGCCCGTGAGGTAGCGATGCTGGGGTTGTCCCAACATCCCACCCCATTCATTTTGCAGCCGCGCAGAGACATTTACGCTCGCTTGATTCATATGTTGGCAGTCTATAGGTCCCAGTTTTAAGTCCTAGTAGACTGTTGTTGCTGGTTTTAAGTCCCACCAGACCATGGTCTCGGTTTAAAGTCTAGGCGGACTGAAAAATGCTAGTTTTACGTCGTAGCGGACGGCGGTAGAGCTGATTTATGGTCTCAGCAGACCGTGCTGTGGATGTCAGTTTCATGTCATGACCCAGGGAAAAATCTGTGCTGGTTTTACGTCTCAGCAAATGGATGCTTACCTTTTCCAGTTTTATGTCATGGCGGACAGCCGGTGCTAGTTTAGCGTCGTGGTGGACGTGTGCAGGAAATGCCAGTTTTATGTCTTGACAGACCTGTACAACACTGCCAGTTTTACGTCATAGCGGACGATTGCAATTTTCTAGTTTTACATCGTGGCGGACAATCGTTGCCAGTTTAGCATCGTGGCAGACGCGTGCGGAGAATGCCAATTTTACGTCGTAGCGGACAATTGTTGCACCTGATGTTAACACTGGATATGTAGCTAGATGTAGTACCGCTTCAGGTATATATGGTTCACAGGATTTGATAACTCGTTGCCGTTGATGTCTGCTAGCTTGAATGCACCGTTGCCATACACGCCGGCTACTAAGAAAGGGCCCACCTAGTTTGCAGAGAATTTGCCTACTAGTTCGTGAACGGGCTTGAGAACCAAATCTCCTTTCTCGATCAGACGTTGTTGAAGATTATGACGGTGCTTCTACCTTTTCTTATCTTGATACTTTTCGATGGTATCAAGCGTCTGTATTCGCTTCTCCTCTACTGAGTCCAAATCCATGATCCGAGACTCGGTGTGTTGAGCGTCGTTTATAATCGTGGAGAGGACCATCAGCAGAGAAGGAACTTGTAATTCGAGGGGCAGCACCACCTCAGATCCATAGACTAGGCTATAGGGTGTACTGTCTATAGTTGTTCTACATGTGGCACGATACGCCCATAGCACATAGAGGATCTTTTCATGCCATCGTCTTTTGTTACTGCTGAGCATTTTCTTGAGCAAATTGATAATGACCTTATTCATTGCTTTAGCTTGACCATTCGCTTGTAGGTAATAAGGAGAGAAAAAAGATTGTTTGATACTAAGGCTATCACAAAAAGATTTGGTTTCCACACTGCTAAATTGTGGCCCATTGTCAGTCACGATAGTCATCGAGAGGCCACATCTAGTTACGATGTTGTCCAAAGTGAAATGGCAGACCTGTTGAGATGTGATCTTTTGCAAAGGGATGGCTTCAACCCACTTCATGAAATATTCGGTAGCGGTGATTATGAAGCTATGCCTTGCAGAAGATTTTGGTGCAATAGGCCTTATAATGTCTAATCCCCATCGTTGGAAGGGCCATGTAATCTGCATCGTGTGTAGTTCCGTACGCGACACATGTATAAGGTTCGCGTAACACTGACACGTGTCGCACGTTTTAATCTTTGTAAGATAGTCTTTTTCCATATATGGCCAATAATACCCTAAGCGATGGATTTTAGCGGCCATGGCCCGTGGGGCTACGTGTCCTCCACACAGTCCCTCGTGAACTTCGCTGACTATATGTTGTGCTTGGTCTTTGTTAACGCAAGTAAGCAATACTCCATCAAAAGAGCATCTACAAAGGGTGTTGTCTCCTATGATGATGTATTGCCTAGCTCGCTTGCGGATTGCATCTTTTTGTGCGCACGTTAGCTCGTGTGGTGGTTCACCATACAGAAGGTAAGTTTTAATGTTATCGTACCATTTTGGCATTCCATCCGTGAGCAGTAAAAATATTTGTGCCATCTGAATGACAAGATCTGCACACTCTGTCATTAAGGTGGGACAAGTGTCAAACAGGTGCGGTGGCACATTCAATGCTAATGTAGCCAGTGCATCGGCTAGCGTGTTGTCATTTCGAGGCACGTGTTGGGCATCGGTTGCTGTGAACTGCTTCAGAAGATCTTTAGCCATATCGCAGTAGGGTTGTAAATGTACAGCCTTGCAGGTATAAACTCCTGTGATTTGATTTATCATGAGCATCGAATCACCCCTAATCGCCAGGTATTGAACATTAAGCTCTCTGGCTGTTAATAATCCCCTAAGGAGTCCCTTGTACTCTGCCACATTGTTCGTACAGGGGAAGGTCAAGTGGTAGGCGTACAGACGTACATCCTCAGGTGACAGCGTAATGACTATGGCGGCACTGCCACCTCTAGCGGTTGAAGCTCTGTCAAAATGTAACGTTGCTTTGAGGCCTGTTAGAATAGGGCTTAGACTATGTACATGTTTGTCGGGAAATTTAGGCTCTATCGTCGCCTGACTGTCAATAGGTGATGTCATTAGTTGGTCAGCTATCGCTTGACCTTTCATAGAAGATTGGCCAATGTAATGCAGATCGAATTCTGCTGTGATAGCTTTCCAACGAGCTATCCTACTACTTTCATATAGGTTGTGAGTAATAGCTCTTAGGATGTTATTCTTGCAGATTATATTGACTTTTCTATGGAAGAGATAGTGTCTGCACTTTTTGAGCGCAAACACTAACGCTAAACAATTACGCTCTACTTCATTATACCTCGTTTCATATGCACATAGAGCATGACTCAAGTAGTAGATGGGTACTTCTGACCCATCACCTCTCTTTTGACAGAGTAATGCAACTAGGGATACGTCTGAGGTTGCGAGGTAAATGTAGAATAGCTGATCCCTTTGTGGCGGGAATACTATTGGCAAGCGTTGAAGTTCTTATTTCAAGCTGTCAAACACACGTTGACAATTGTCTATCCATTCGAAATTAACCCCCTTCTTAAGCAAATGCTACATAGGGTGTAATTTATCTATTAATTTTGAGATGAACTGCCTGATAAACTGTAACCGCCCTTGCAACCTGCGTAATTGCTTGAGACTTGTAGGGGGTGTCAACTCAACGATGGCCTTGACCTTGTCAGGGTCTACTCGTCTGTCAGTTTTCGACACCACAAACCCTAGCATGCATCCGATTTTGACTCCGAATACGCACTTCTTTAGGTCGAGCCGGAGGTTGTATTTAGAGCATCTTTTAAGGACTAACTCTAGGTCCTCTAAATGATCTTCCGACCTTACAGACTTAACAGCTATATCGTCAACATAATCATTCAGTCTTCCTAGGAGATAATCATTAAAGATGTACTTCATAGCTCGTTGATACGTAGCTCCGGCATTTTTTAAACCAAAAGGCATCATAGTGTAACAAAAGGTCCCCCAGGGTGTCATGAATGTTGTGGTCAGCTAGTGTTCTGGGTTGATGCAAATCTGATTATAGCCTGAAAAACCATCCATGAAGGATAAACGTGCATGCCCAGCGGTTGTATCTACTAGTTGGTCGATACTCGGTAGCGGGAAGTTGTCCTTGATTATGGCTTTGTTCAAGTCTCGGAAGTCTATGCAGATGCGTATCCCTCCAGTCTTTTTAGGAACAACTACAATGTTAGATACCCAGTCTGAGTAATCGACCGCATGGATGAAACCAGCCTGGTACAGTTTAGTGATCTCATCACATATTGCTAGCGCGATTTTTGGCTTAATTTTCCTTGCTTTTTGTCTAATCGCTTTAATATGAGGGTCTAGAATTATGTTGTGTTGTATTAGCCTTGGATCTAGTCCCAGTATATCTTCATATGACCATGCGAATACTGTGACGTTATTCTGGAGTACCTATTTTATATTGTCATGTGCCTTTTGGTCCAATAAAGAACTCACCTTACGAGTTTTGTTCTCACCTTTATGCGTAACCACAGGGACCTCGTTAAGGGGCTCTTCGGTTACATCTCCAGCCTCTAGATCTATTGTGTGCATCGATTGTTCTAGCTAGTCTAGAGACATTTCCGACGTGGCTATGGTTGCGTCATTGAGGGAAAGGCTAGTCCCTACTAGTGTGAGATCAAATTGTCTAACGATTCCCCCATGTGGGCCTGTTAAGGCTAGGGGTACAGATAAAGTTGCGTCCATTTGCCAACTATCCTACAAAATTGCCAAATATGAAATTGATTAGAAAAATGCTAAGTTAAATGCCGCAAGTATTGGTGTATGATGCTTGGTGTAGTTTGAAAAGGTATGGTATGACATTGCCAAGCGTGAAGAGCTAACTGAATTTTGAATACCGTGAACAACCTGTAATTAATGTGACCCGATTACGAAGTGATAAGGTGTAATAGTTTAAGGTCGTTTCGGACTGTAATGTATGTGATATCTACCACATTAATGCCCTAATCTTCGGGTTCCATCTCATGCTGACACCAACGTTTAGGTAAGTCCTGCTTTAATCGGGTGTCAAGTCTGTTAGTCTTGCATATTATAAGTAAGTGGTTCATATCAAAAATAGGTTGTTGGCCATTGCGAATTCGAATTCAGCTATCGCAGAGAGAGAGAAAGAGAAAAAGATAGCAGTGCGTTATTTGTGAAGGTTTACAGAACTGTAACTATGGCACCAAAGGTGAGAGGAAAGAATGCCAAATTGGCAAAAATCGATGAAGTACAAGGGAGTCTGTAGCACGCTTCACAGGCCTTGGTCGAAGTATGAGATGTTACTCCCCTGAATCGGTAGGTCATCTCTCACTTATTCGCATTGCTTTCAGTGATATATTTTTTCTTTTGTTTATTCTTTTGAGTTATCTGCGTAAACTAGAGTTTTGGGATATAGACCTTGTATTAAAACAAGTGTTTAGATAGTGGTATTGCGTCTATCACCATTGTCTGAGACAAACCTTGCACTGTTGTAAGGGTTTAAGCGATTTTGGGTGCGTGGCTAAAGCGTAATTTGTAGTTTTCCTAAGCATGCAATGAAATCTAGATTTAGACTTTTGTCTGATGGTAACATGTTTATGTTCTATACAGCATAATGGTGAAATCTATCCTAATTATTTTGGACATAGTTGGGGTTTTGTGTTGTATAAACCCTCCCACAGCCAATGTTCCTCCCCCTCAAACTCGCCTACAGGGGAAAGCAATATGGTTCCAGAAGGGTGCACAGGAGTTCTTGCAGTTTTTGTTGCATAACTACAGCATCATCGTTTGGTCGCATTTGCCGGGCAATGTGGCTACAACCATTTTGGAAAATTTGTTAGTCGGTTCTACACAGGGCATTTTGGCTTTCCTGACAGACGGAGCTATTGACACTGGTCAACCTCAAGACCACGAACCTAGCACCAAAGGATTAAGGCGTTTAAGTTGGATCTGGGAGATGCCCAGATTTAGCTGTTATCATGCCTATAACACTTTGTTTGTAGCCCGTCATGTCTCAACCTACTTTCATAATCCATCGGGCACGGTGTATTACTCAGGCAGGTAAGTCATTTTACTTGCAGTGATGTTATTATGTTTTCTAATGTTTGAACTTGTAGAGCGTGGGATAGTAATGCGCTATATGATACAGGTTCTTTATTAATGAAAATGGGTTATTGGGCAATAATGATACGTTGTCCCTCACCGAAAGGGCAATAAATGAGTTTACGTCCACTAGAAACGTACGCATTGGTGTCATGGGGCAAATGGCCTTCGAGATTCCTGAGTATCCCACCCATTACTCCAATTCTTTCAAGAATTGTCAGAGCCTCGGATGGTTACATGAGGAATGGACTTTGAACCCGCCCCTCACCCTTGCGGACATGCAAAGGAAGCTTCCTCCATTTCCTTTGCCATTCAGACCTGGTAAGGTTTCGTCGTTATAATTAGTTACAAGATATTATTATTTGAAATTTTGTATAACATTGTCTTTGCTATCTTGACTTGTGTTATCAGTTAGGGAATCTTGGGAAGTTACCATCATGATTTCCAGCCATGAGGTGAACACCCTCCTCTTCCGTTACGGCGACATAAAGGAAGCACAACGCTGGCTCAACCATGCGGCGGCCCCAGCTACATTGGTTACTAAGCTACAGGAGGTGAGGCTAATGCATTTTTTCCTGGCTGTAACCCCCGATGTCCCCGCAAGTGAAATGCTAACCCTAGTTAACTCCTTCAGTGAGGGGGTTGAACATTTTTGCACGCATGTGCATAACGTGCATGTACATTTTGACATTGATGCTCAGCTGTTTACTAACCTTTTCGGTGTCCCTTCTGATGGTCTTCCCATAGAAGAAAAGTCGAGGAGAAGCCTCAAATGTCAGGAAGAGCTGGAGGAGTGGCTGGGGACTAAGAAGGACACGAAGGGGATTCCTTGTTGGAGGTTGCCAAGACCATTTATCCCCTATTCCAAGCCCGGGCCTTCCCTAGAACACTCTCGTAGGGGAAGTTCTTCACCATAGAACAGGCCCGTATCATGCGAGAGGTGATAGAGGAAGGGACCCAATTCGACTGGGCGAGCTATTTCGCCGAAGGGTTATGCACTGAAATGATCAGGCTCCACCAAAAGCTCGACTCCCATTTCAGTGTGCACTTTGCCTTTTTCATAGCTTGCCTCCAACATTTTTCCGAATTTTTGGTTGTCCAGAGAAATGGGGTTTGGGTGCAACAGGACCGAGACCAGTTATCTAAACCCTGGATCTCCCACCTCTTCGGCACTACCCGGTCATAGGATCCTCCGGAGGGAAATGGGGAGTCATTTTATATAACGACTAGGAATGTGGCGGCACCTCGAATGCGAGGCTTTGACAGTGTAGGTGGGGCACTTCCCTCTTACACCCGTGATGCGTCAGGGGGGAAGCGCCTGGCAGCAGAAATAGTGGATGCTTCGGTTCAACGTAAAAGGCCTAGTCTAACCGAGGCGCTTGTGGAGCTGGCAGGTGGCACAGGAAGAACTGTACAAGTCAGGTTTCAGTGGAGTAAACTTCCACCTGGTAAGCGAGAGGATACAGTAAAAGTTATGGTAATTGTTGTTTTACACAACTTATTCAAGGTGTTTTGAATTATTTAAGTGTATTATATGGTAGGAACAGGGAGACCTACAGAGTAGTTGACCCCTGAGACAGGGGCTATGGTGTTACGGCATGTGGAAGGGGCCCCAGTTTTGGAAGAGGAGGCCCCAGTTATTAGAGTGAGTGACGCACAGACCCTTGTGAGCGAAGAGAGAGTGGAGGCAGAGAACGTTGACGCACTTCCCACTAGGACAGGAAGAGGTAATCAGTCTATTAAAATTTTTAAGAGATTCTGTTATTAGCCAAAATTTTTGACTTAATTATATCAGAGATGAACGAGGTGATTCCCCGTCCACCGTTGTAAGCAGAGTGTGGGGCGAATTCCCCGATAAATTCGCCTTTATGGAAGGTGTCATCGGTGATATGATCGAGCGCTTAGAATGCGTCGATCCTGGGGCTAGTATGTTGCGGCTATCGTATGCTTATTTTGTTATAAGGTTACAGTGCTTAATTACATTTGATCTAATATTTGTCATCAGGAGCTCGCCTTCGATGGGACTCTACGGAGCCCATTAACCTAGACACCATCAAACCCTCATCGGAAGCAACGGTCATGCCACGCAACATTTATGAAGAAATGCTTAAATGTGCGTTACGTTCGACCCGCTCCCTATGGGAATGTCAGAATGCCAATGAAGACCTCTGGAAGAAGCTGCAGAGAGCAGAGAAGGAAAGGATGTCTCTGACGAGAGAGGTTGGAGACTTAAGGTCAGAATGTGAATTCCTGCAAGCTTGAGGAACGGGTGAAAAGGACTGGCAGATAGCTGTCATTGACTACGCTCGCTACTGGACCGTAGTCAGAAATAGTGTACAAACTAGTCGTGAATTAGTCGAGCAAAGGATGCAGATGGAGCTCCTGGCCCAGAAGAATCAAGATTGGAAGGACTTTTGTGCAAGTGTCCAAGAGTGGGGATAGACGTAGAAAGATCACAAGCATCTGTATAAGCGAGAAACTATCGCTTATCGTCAGCATTATCAAGATTTTGTTGTTGAAGCTCAATCCTTGAAATTGTTCCTCGATGTCATTGGTGCGTCTGAGGCCTTCGAGAAGTTCCGGGAGTAGGTGATGGTGAGCGCGTCCCCGGAAAGAGAAATTACTCTTCCTAGGGGAGAGACCATAGTCCCTACCTTCTTCCCCGAACCACCCCGGTGGACTAGTGTGGAGAAGGGGAAGGTTAAGGCTGGAACTAAGTTGGGGAACGGGGTTTGGTCTGAGTTGACCGAAGATGAGATTATGCAATGTCTGTGGGTAGGCTTAGATCAACTCCCCTTTGCTGCTGATGCAGGGCCATCGCGAGTAAGTTTTAGTGTTGTTGAATTTGAATTTTCTGAATTTTCCTATCATGGCTTTTGCTGATATACTTGTTGTATGTAGCTACAAGAAATGAACGAAGAAGGTGAACAAGATGAGTCGTACGTTTAGGGAGGAGAGCGTAATGACGTAGATCGTCACCTTGGGAAGCAAGTTTTAGTGGAAGAACCCTGTGAAGATGACATTCCTCATGGGGGAATACTTCCTAAAAGGGACGGCCCGTATGAAGACGATTTGCTAGGCTTGGAAGCAGAGTTAAGGGATACGGGAGACAGTGGTGCTAGAGGGGATGTGTAATTATGATTACGCACGATCTTATTTATGAGATGGAACAAAGACAATATGAATTTTGACACGATTAATCATGAAATTTTCTCTATGGTTTTTAATTTTATGTTTTTATTTATACAAAGTGTAAATAGAATTATTGAGGGTTTTGGGTAGGTGGCGTTATTGTGACCGTTGAATGGAGTTGCTAGTTTAAGGCTATTGCAGGCCATTACATAGTGTTTGCGTAAAATATAGATGAATTTGCTAGTTTGAGGCTTTCCCAGGCCATTAAGTGGTTTTTGCGTAAAGATAGAAATTGGATATTTTAGTTTAGGGCCATTTCGGGCCTTCGCTAGTTTTAGGCCGTTGCGGGCCTTTACCAGTTTTAGGCCGTTGCGGGCCATTTGCGTATGTCGGAGAGTGCAATTGATATAAGTGTAAATATTTGCGTAATTGTATTAATGTAACTAATAGGAGTTAAGAAGCATAAATTTTATAAACTAGGAAATGTAAATGGCGTAATTGATAGAAGACATAAATATATGTATACTAAACAAAACTGATAAGCGTAAATGGCAAAACTAGTGAAAGTGTAAAGATGTGCGTAAATATCACGCAGGTCAATTGCTAGCCCGTAATTGTTTTGTGATAGCTTTTATGTTGAGTGGTGCATAAGGGCGAGGAAATCTATGACCTGAATCCTTCACATCATCTTCCTCTCCCTAAAATGGTAGGTCAGCCAAGGCTAGGCTGTCATTAGTCTTTTCAACTTGTTCGGGAATTTGGACATGGGTTTGATCTTCGGGCATTTCGATTTCTGAACCCCGTTCTTCCTCGATGTTATTGATGGTTCTAGGATTTATTTCATCACCATGTATCACTACCTCTTCCCTTGCATAAGGTAGGTGTATCTCTTGGTGTATCGGTGATGAAACTGCCCCCAGTTGGGCTAGCCAGGACCTCCCTAGAATCAGGTTGAAGCCGAGCATCTCCTCGACGACGATAAATGTGGCGTTTGTTGGGAACTAGTCTCCTACCACAAAATTGATATGTACCATCCCTTTGACTTGAACTCATGTCCCGTTGAACGACCTTAGGCACGATGTCGTCGTAGGATTGATATGGTTGACCAGGCCTAGCTTATCCACTATAGGATAAGGGATGACATTCGTAGCCGCACCATCGTCAACGTGCACCCTCTGGATCCGATGTTGACCAACCCGGATGGTGATGAACATGGGTTCTATTGTCACTCGACCTTTCTTAGGAGCATCTTTGATGGATTCATCATGAAAGCTCAACAGGTTAGGTTTAGGTCGCTCAACAGTGGGGGGAAACATGACAGCATGTATCGCTTCCTCTTCCACTGGTAAGCTTTCATCCACAGGTATGGATGTCAGCATATGGACCATAGCCTCACGGTGCTTTTGAGATATCATAAGTAAGTCATAGAGGCTCAATGTTGTGTTCTTCTATTTTAGAGCCTGCTTGACTTGTGTAAATGCGTTGAGGAGGTTCCGCTCTTAGCTGGGTTGCTTGTCCCCTCTTTCTTCTTCCATTCACCCTAAGAGACGAATTTCCCGAGGCGGAATAGCATCGGTCAGAGGGTTGTATTTCTTTCTGCCGAGGGGAGGTGGCTATGTTTCTGTACCTTTGTCTTGCCCAGGAGGTGCAGGAGAAGGTACAGAAGCTAGGGGCATGGGCTTAGCAAACCCTAGCGTAGAGCGGTCTTTGGTTACGTTACTTGGCGCAGATCCTTCCCTTTTTTGATTGGATGGAGGTTGATGGTTTTGGTTAAAAACTCACCCCTGCATAAAAGGGGCAGCTGGTGGTTTTTGTGCCCTAAGGATAAAAGGTGCCTTAGGAGTAGGCGTGGGCATGGCCGTGGCTTTATTGTTAATGTGAGACTGAGTTATAGTTTGAGAGGGCATCCGAATAACAAAGGGTGGCCTCGAGGTGCTGCCAACTACCGGTGAAGAACTCGCCCCCTGGGGTGAACTGATGGGTACATGTAACACAAAGGGTTGCTTAGGCAGTACCTTCCCCTCACTGTCCGTACTTACCATGTTGATGGTGTACGTTGCATTATTTACATTTAACAGCTCTTTGTACACATGCATCGCCTGGCTTTTGGGACGTGTTGGACTACTGCTGTCTAATGTCAAAGAACCATTGTCAATCATGTGTTGAATATCGTCCTTCAACGCCCAGCAGTAATCGGTGTCGTGACCACACAACTGGTGGTAGTCACAAAAATGATCCAGCCTGAAAGACTTAGGGACTGGCGGTTCATTGGGTAGAGCTAAAGAAGGGTTCTTCAGCAATTCATAATGACACCTGTGACACTCCAGAGCTTCTTCGGATATCTTTTTATTTTGAATATATCCTGCTCCTAATAATTGTTTCAGCAGTTCTGAATGCTTTATAGGCAGGGCTGTATATTTTGAACGATATTTACACCTGAAGTTTGGTTTTGACTGTGAGGGCAAGCGCTGTGGGTGCCTTCTTATTATTATTCTTTTTGGCACCCTCGGCCAACGCAGCTACTATCGTCGTCGTTGTTTTACCTTTTTATTTACCCTTACTGTTGGTGTTCTTATAGGCCACATACGCTGGGTCTTTGCTAGCCTCCGTAGCATCTTGGATGCTCTTAGTTTGCACGAAGGCTTGACTCAGGGAGCGAGGGGCAAGGTAGTATAGTTTAGACTTGATGAAGTCATTAACTGCTCCTTTGAAAATAACTAACAGATGGGCTTTCACGATAGGCTCACGGATTTCATTCAGAGTAGTGCTCCATCGCTGTATAAACTTCTGGACTGGCTCGAGCGGGTCTAACATGACTTCCAGCTTTAAATTGTATTTAAAACGATTCACAAATTGTGTTAGAAGCTCTTCCAAGGTTGAGATGGAAGACCGAGGGAGTGCTCGATACTAGTCCAAGGCCTTACCTACCAGAGACATTGCAAAGACACAGATAATCGTATGGGGCCATTGTTGTAGTAGCAAGGATTCAGACCTAAAGGTAACGAGATGAGCATTAGGATCACCTTCCCCATTGTATTTAGTAAAATGGGGCAAAGACATCCCTGGAGGCAACGATAGCATGGGGACTACTAGGCTGATGGGGTCATCATGGTAGAAATCCATGACCTGTATTGTATTAGAGCCAGCAGCTTTAAGACGCTTAACTTCCTCGGTGAGGGTCTGAATAAGCAAAAAAGCTTGATCCAGACCTGTTGATGATGAAGTTGGCGCTGGAGGAGCAGGGGGTTGGGCTGGAAGAGTAGTACCGGGAAATGGAAAGGGAGTGATAGCTTGGCTGACAGACGGCGTGACGGGGACTGTCCCCGCAGATGGAGTTGCCTGTGAAACCCACCACCCGACAGGCTGTGCGAAAAAATTGGCCATCGCTGGATGTGTAGGATGGAAGATGTAAGGATGTTGTGCAGTTACCTGCAGGACATGTGTGATAGATGCAGGCAAGGGTTGCACACCATAGAATGCAGATTGATTGTGTTGTGCAACACGCATGATCCACTGACCAGCTGTAGATTGTTGAATAGATCACTGCGATTGAATTGTGGTTGCGATCTGTTGCCTTGCAATGGGATGCGACGATAAGGTTTGCATCAGATTTTGCACCGGGTGAGTTATAGGTGTGGTATGGACCTACACTTGGGGAATGAAATGGGGGGTAGTAGACGCAGGTATCACTGACAGAATCGTGATTACACGTGGTGAGGGGGTTACTCCCATGTTATTTTGAGGTGGCATTTGTACCTGCAAGACCGAGGATTGCATGGTGGCCTGCGGGATGATGGGAATATGCGTTTGGGTGGTCATGATTGATTTGAGATGGGTAGCTTCTCCGGTGAGAGGATGAAATAGGGGATTCACATATGTATGGGGGCTGAGGGTATGGTATGAATCCACATGTTCAGACTGAGCTGCAAATTCATCTTCCTCCTCCTCCTTGTTTTGAGGCTCTAGAGTAAACTGTGTAATCTGATTCTTAGCCATAACCAGTTGGGACAGGAGTTCATGATAATGATCGGTAAGGGGGATGAAGTCATATGCAGTAGGGGTGAGTCTTGAACCCCTTTGTAGATCAGCTCATAATTTCGTTTTGCCTCCATCTCGGCTCGGCTAAGGNCTGAAAGCTGAATATATTGCATACAATGTTCCAACGGTAGACTTCACTTATCTTTGTGCGAAGCATACACGAAACAACAAGAAAACTGTTTAAAAGGGAGAACAGAATGAAGGTTGATCTACCTCGTAAGCCAAAAGTGGAATGTAAGGAAGGTCAAGCCTGGATGTCTATCAATCAACTGTTTCTAATCAATAAACCTTGCCAATCGTACCAGATGATCTCTCGATCTCTGATTTTCTCCTTTTGCCCTCGTTAATCTTTGCTTAAAGCTGCTAATGATCGCCAATGAAGAGGATAATGTTTTCGCCAAGAAGACTGATCGCTCCCATTGCCAATGCTCAAACAATGCCTTATGTCCTTTGAAAGAAGAAAATCCCTCCCTCCCCTTTTTTTTCTTCATCAACTGGGGTATTTATAAGTTCAGCATCATATGGGAAGGCACGGTCTTGATGACACGTGTCTCGAACTTTCAAAACACCGTTGACTTGACAATTTTTATGTTAAAGCTGGTCATGCCATATTACGTCTTGGGGGCGAGGTGCGCTGTAAACCACTCTTGCTGAAACCACCTCATGATTACGCTGCGATACGCTGATGAGCATATTGTCATGCATGGATAACAAGTGCATGTCTAGTACTGCCTTAGCTAACTTTATACTACATTATGCTCGTTTACGCTGCGTAGCGTAGCAGAACGTAATGTGATGAATTCCACATGTGTTACACTTATTTATGCTGCAGAGCATAATAGAATGTAAAAGTGGTTAACTCAAGTCGTTTTTGCGCTTATTTACACCGCAAAGCGTAATAGAGTGTAAAATGGTCAACTTTTCAGTGCGTTACGCTTACTTACGGTGCGTAGCGTAATAAAGCGTAAAGCGACCAATCTGCCATGCTTCTTTTGACGTTGACTTTGATTTCTTCAAGGCTCATTACGCTGCTTTGCGTAATGGAGCGTGAATACAGTCCTAATCAAAAGACTTGGTGGAATATGCGACAAGTCGTAGACCGCTGGTTAAACCTTAAACTTGTCATATTTGTAGAAGTTCCAAATTTTTGCTGGCTTCATTGCTACAGTAAGCTACCTTCGTTACATCGCGCAGAATTACGCTGAGCGACATGACGCTACATTGCATAATGTAGTGTAAGAAGCAACAAAGTTAGAATTTTTTAAGAAATTTGGAGACTTGATGTTGCACGCCCTTTCGCGTTGTTTTGCCTTCTGGATTTTTGCTGCGAGCTTTTGCCTGAATTGTGAATCTTCGTCTTAGGCCGATCCACAATTTCCATGGTGTTTCACGTACTATCCCAATGGAGCCTACCCATAGCCACAGGAGTAATATCATCAATAGTGGAAACTATCACAATTATGGGCCATGCTACCACCATGCCAACAATACCCATATCAGTAACCAAATCCATATGGATACTATGTGCAATGTCTAATCTCTCCAAGAAATGTAGCCATTCAAGCTTCACAACATTATCCAACTATATACCATACACTGACATCACCAAGAATAGACTAGAACTCATACATGCATCCATAAGTAGCTAGTTCCTCAAATCAACATCTCAATCCCTTCACTAGTGCCACCTCCTGTAATGTAGGGGGAATTGCCATCTAACCCACAACATAAAAGTGCAACTAAGGTAATGAACATGCAAGAGGAAGTGATCACACACAAACAATAATCTAGGAAATGATTGTTCTTTCAAACAAGTCCAGAAAAGGTTTGAATGATGGGGATTACATGTACTCCTTTTCCATTCATATCCAATCCTCCTAAAAGTCACAAGCTTCCTGTTGGCGACCATTTGGGAAGCGACCGCCAACGAGTGTCCTCGAATAGGATTTAGGTGCCTGCTGGTCTCTGGCAACACCAAGGCCCAGATACCTCCAAATAAACTCAGTAGTTAATGTGAGTATGTGTGTGTGCTGTTGCGGCGTGCGGTTGTGAGAAATGTAACGATTGCGTTGTGTGTAAACTACAAATGACTTACTTTAAAGAGATTCAGCCAACTTTGCCAAGTACTGTGAGTTGTTGAAAATTTCCTATTTTGTTCAACTGCCTAGTCTACGCGGTCCTTATAATACCTACTTGTAACAAATAAAATTTTGCAAAAACATTTGAGCACAACTCCGCAATCTACTCCTAATTTTCCCCAGAGAAAGAGATAGTTCCACAAGAAAACTAGAAATAGAGCAAGATTCGATGGAAATAAGCAGAAAAGAAAAGAAAGCAGATTTGTGTAGACCTCAAATATTTAAACAAGGTAAAATGACACGAGTAAACACTTCGCAATAAAGCTATCCCAAATTCAATATCTACGAATTGTTCAAACTTCCAAGGCTCAAACAAGCAATATCTTCAAGACAATCCTACTATGCTACCAAAAATTGCTGCGTAAACTACCACGTACGAGACTCCATTTTGACTAGATAATAGATGTCAACGATTGCATTCAAACAGAACCTTTAAAAGACTTGACAATTTCTGATTGAAATACCACGGGAATTCACTTTAAAGATAAAAAGAAGCTATTCTGGTCCCATCAAAATACCAAAGATTTTCTGAACCCTCTCGACTACTGAATTGTTCAACGGCGTGACTACAAACAGAGGCTCTCTTACAACAATCCCAATAGCAGTTCCCACACGTTGCACAATAACGAAATTTACTACTAAAATGCTCTTAAGGCTTTTAAACACAAGCGCTTCTATGGCAAAATTTTAATAGAAATTTCTATCGGGCAACAAGAACAATAAGAGCAATCTAAAAATCCCAAAATTACTTGCCAAGGATGATACTATCTAAACCACTAGCTAAACAATTTAAACAAAACAAAAAATGAAATACATAACTCACAGGACCATGACAAAGAGGTTGAAATCTTTATTCTAGCAAGCCATCTTCCAAGAAATCTTCTTTACAAATCTTCCAAGACTCCAAGTGTGATGTGAGAAGTGATGATCCCTCCTCCTTGACCCTTGAAGCCTTTTTATAGGGTTCCAAGGTAGGTAGGGAAGTTACAAAAATATCTTGGGTGGTTTAACCACCATAGAGATAAAAAAGCTACAATGGACAAGTGTCCTATTCAATTGCCAAGTGTCTTCCTTCAATTGCCAAGTGTCTTCATTCAGTTGCCAAGTGTTCACCATGGAGAGAAACAAGTTGCAGTTGACACGTGTCCCATGCAGTTGACAAGTGGCCTTTTTAATTGACAAGTGGCCCATTTTGGAGAAAGAAAAAGGTTGTAGTTGACAAGTGTCTTTTGTAGTGGTTACAAACATTTAGAAAATTAGTTGTAACTACCATAGGAGGTTATGACTTCTATAAGAAGTTATTATAATTATAAAAATACAAAAGTCACTTATATATAAATATATATTATAGATTTATTAGGATCTATTGGGGAGTCATATCTTTGGCCTCTAACTTGATGAAATTAATCCATATTCCAGACCACGTGTGATCTTCATACTTGGTCAAAATGTTGTTAAAAATATTAAATGCTTCCCCGGTCTGCACCATCTCTGTCTGGCCATGTGCCGAATGACATTACATCTTTTTCTGAGCATTTTGCAATCTTTCCAGTAACTCCATGATCATCTCCATCTTTGCAGCATCAGCACAAGATTTAATTGAAATCCTAATAATCTTCGCCTGGAACATAATCCCCGCCTGTTCCATGAAATGGCCAAAATGTGCCAACACTTCCTATATCAACTAATGTAAACATCACAACCATCATGCTAATGCAAACCATCACTCACTAGATTAAGGTAGGACCACTTCCAAAAAACAAATAGATCCAAGAAGTCTCTTTGTGTACCTACAAGTAGCAGGGCACAAACCATGCAAGCCCATACTTAATTCTAGGTCAAGAGTAAACCTGATATCACAAGACATGTATCAAGCCTAGAATCTACCACTGTTGAAGAAGATCAATATCTAGTTAGAGCTTCTAGACTAGTTGATCATAGTTTTACTAGGACAAGTGGATGATGTAATCATCACCATGAGTGGCTGGTCCTACCCTATAGAATTTTTGGATATTCATGTAGGTAAGAATAAGGGAGAGTTCCCAATCATAATGTGAAGGACTTGGCTTAGCACCATTGATGCAAAGCCTGGTATTTGAGACTTGTCCTTGGAAATCTCTAAGGAAGATGAAGCTGCTATCATCCAAAGACAAAGAGTTCCATGCATCACATACAATGATAATAGGTGCAAATTCATGTAGAGAATATGGGTAGCTCAATGAAAAAATATCAAAGCATGCAAGAATTATATAGAGGAAATGTGTATGCAAAAATTCATGTATGCAGCAGCCACTCAACATGAAAGCACCTAGTGGTTGGTCACATATGAATAAGTAGAATCCAACAAACACATGGAACCAACAAATTAGACTACAAGTGCCTATATAGAAGACACTGACAAGTTGGAATAGTTAAGGAAAAGGCACACCTACCCACGTATGAATTAGGAAGAAGAAATAGATTGGGGATAGTTAGAGATCCTAGGCACTATAAAGCCAGAACTATTAGAACTAAAAGCCCTATAGATAGCACTAGAATATGCTTTCCTAAATAATAAGAAGTTGGTAATAATAAATGTTAACTTGAATGAACATCAAAAGAAGTTACTAGAATTTGTCAATAAGTGGCCCATAGCATTTGTGTGGTCTTACAATGAGATCATGGGAATTGATCTGAGAATTTGTTAACATCAAATATATACCAATCTCAGAGTCAAACCATGATGCCAACTCTAAAGAAGGCTCAATTCCAAACTAAACTAGTCAAGAAGGAGCTAAAAAAGCTATTAAAGGTAAGATTCATCTATCCTATCATAGATAGTGAATGGGTTAGTCCTTTAATAATCAATCCAAAGAAGAGAGACAAGTGGCAAGTATGCATCAATTTCCGATTGTTGAATGTTGCTACATTAAAGGATCACTTCCCTTTTCCATTTGTTGACTAGGTCTTGGATACTATCGTAGGACATGAGTACTACAATTTTTTGGATGGATATAGTGATAAAATCAAATCCGCATTGCATTTGAGGACCAAGAGAAAATAATGTTCACTAGTTCATGGGAAACATTTGTCTACAAGTAAATGTCATTTGTTCTTTACAATGTGCCTACTACATTCTAGAGACTAGTGCTTAGTATCTTTCAAAAGTAAATTGAAAATGACATTGAAGTTTTCATGGATGATTTTTCCACATACGAGGTAGGTTTTAAGTAAGAAATAGACTGATTATAGCAGGTATTGAAGCGATGTGTAGAAACAAACCTCAAGCTCAATTGGCAGAAACGCCACCTCATGGTCCAAGATGGGATTGTATTGGGACATAAAGTCTCTTAAAAAGGAGTAGAAGTAGATCATAAGAAGATACGAGTTATACAAAACATCACTCAAAGGCCACAGACAATGAAAGATGTTAGATCATTCTTAGGCCATATGGGGTACTATCGAAGATTCATAGAGAATTCCTCCAAGCTTGCAAAATCATTAGTGAAACTTATGAATAAGGATGCACCCTTCAAATTGACAAAGTGTTATGAAAAGACATTTGAAACTCTAAAATAGAAACTAATTGAAACACCAATCCTTCAAGCTCCAGATTGATCTATGCCTTTTCATATTATGATAGATGCCTTTAACTACACACTTGATGCAATACTGACACAACTAGATGATCAAAAGAGACCCTACTACATACATTGTGCTAGCAGAATAATCACCAGAGCACAACTAAACTACACCACAACAAAAAAGGAGCTCATGGCCATGGTGTATGTACATGAAAAGTTCAACATTTTATGCTCAAGTATCATATTTATGTCCATATCGATCACAGTGCCATCCTTTTCTCATAAACAAGCCAATAGTTAGTCCCAAAGTGATCAAATAACTTATGATTTTGCAAGAATTCAATATTACAATGATTGACAAAAAGGGCATGGAAAACGTTGTAGCTAATCATTTGCCAAGGTTAAGATGGGATTCCCAAGATCATATAGAACCAATATCTAACCAATTCCCTAATGAGAATCTATTGACAAAGATAGTGATGGCTGTAGACTTAACAAGGAAGTCATGGATAGATGAATATATGACTTATTTAACAACACAGGAGCTTCTTGTTGAGTGGAACAAGAAGAAAAAAGAACAATTCCTTCACAAAGTAAAGAGATACATGAACATAAATGGAAATCTGTACAAGATCTATGTAGATGGATTAGTTTGATGGTGTATGCTAGAACATGATCAACAACAAATCTTACAATATGCCCATAAAGCTCCATGTGGTGGCCACTATGTTGGGTGTAGAATGGAACTCAAGCTAATGATGCTAGGCTACTTTTGGCCTACCTTGTTTAGAGACATCCACAATTTCACATAGTCTTATGAGAGATGGTAGAAAGATGGGGGAATGACAGCCAGACATGAAGGACCACAACACTAGATACAATAACTTGAGCCATCTGATATATGGGGAAAAGATTTTATGGGACCCATGACACTAATGTAAAATAGGAAAGTGTATATAATAGTGACTATGGATTACTGCACAAAGTGGGTAGAGGCAGCAACAGTTAGAGACTATATAGCCAAGACAACTACTAAGTTTTTCCAATAGAATGTTGTGAATAGATTTGGAGTACCAAGAATGCTCATATCAGATAATGGAACCCATTATACTAGTGCCACTTTTAAAAATCTCATGCCATAACTTAGGGTAAATCATGAGTTAACCACAGCATACCATCCCCAAGCAAAAGTTAGTAATCATGAGATCATTAGAATATTGACCAAGATGGTTAGCAGGTTTAGAAAAGATTGGAGCACTAAGTTGAATGATGCTATATGGGCCTATAAAACAACATGGAAACTACCCATAGGATATTCCCCATACAAGCTAGTCTATGGTAAGTTACCAACACTTCTAATTCAAGCAAAGCTTCAAACCTTAGCTACTACTAGTCAACTTGATCTAGATTTAAGCCTAGCCCAAAAGGAATATCTCATGAACCTAAATATCTAAGATGAAAATAGGCTAGTAGCACTAATTCACAATGAGGTCCATAAGCATTACTCCAAAAAAAGGCATGATGCAAGGATAAGACAATTGTTAATACAACCAAGGGATAAGGTCCTTTATTATAATCACATCCATGTTCCTCAAAAAGCTAAATTTTAGATGCTTTGGGAAGGACCTTACCTTGTCCAAGCAATTTATACTTTAGATGCTCTACACATCTATCACCCATCCAACCCACAGAAGCTCATCCTTGTCAACATCTAGCAAGTCAAACTCTATTATGAATATCTTAATGTTCTCAAGGGACCTACCCAATTCACCCAATTGGCTTCTATTTGTTCTCTTTTCTAATTAATCAATTTTGATAATAGTTATGCGGGTGTTTGTCTAGACACATAGGTACTTTCCTGAATTTTCATTTTCTTTTCATTTTTCTACTTGCTTGATACATTTTTCCCATTCTTTTATACTTTTTAATTTCTTAATAATTTTGTACTTTCTTGACATTCTTCTGATTCTTTGTTGATTTTTCATTCTTTTAGCATTTTTCCTTCTTTTCATTTTTTTCATTCTTAATATTTTTTACAATTTTTCATACTTTGCTTTTATTTTACTTGTACAAATGTTTTGAATTGTTAATAAAACACACCAAGAATAAGGCAATATGTAGTCCAATAAGGTGAATATTTCTCTATGTTATCAAGTCATGAGGGACTAATTATTTATATAGTGAGCCCACACCATCCATCCACCCATTCTAAGTAATAGAGGTTCTTAGCATGGCCATAATGATGTTCTTTTTCTAATAAAACTAAGAATAAACTTGTGATCATTATGCCTATATAGAAAAGTGAAGAACCAAGTGGGAATGTGAAGGGTGTGACATCAAGGGGACTTGTGGAACCTCTTGGAAAACTATTGTATGTTCTATCATGTTGCTAAGGTTGTAATAATATCTTGTAGATCTAACAAAAAATGGGAGTAAGAGCACAATAAGTGTTGCCTTACCATATCACTAGAAAGACATAATACCCATGCCTGAAGGTAGTCCTTTGGTAAGGTTAACACAACTAAAAATCAAATACATGCACAAAATAAATTTCTAGGGGTCCCACATGACTTTTTAGAAACTTCAAAAAAAAAAGTGCAATGAATAAACTTCTCCCTTGGACAAAACGCCAAGTGATGATACTCGCAATGGTGACAATCTTATGGTTGTGAATCTGAGAGGTGAAATAATGTGATGTCACTAGATGTGGTTTGGACTTGGTTTGAATCTTAGACAGAATGGCTAATGATTACTTTAACCACTAATAAAACACAAGAATTCATTATGCCTATGGTAAGATATCTCACATCCCAATTCTGTGCAATCCTTTCTATAATCCATCTCACCTCACTATACAATTAAACATAACTTTTGTTTTTGTATAATATAGCATAATTTTCCCAACCTAGTATTACTAACATGTGTGTTTTTCTGGACACCTATGCATTACATTCAACTCCTTGAGTTCCTACAGATACTCTAAGGTGTGGTTATGCAAGGGCACTAAGGGCTGGAGCCTACTTTGGGGAGGACCCACTTGTGTAACGTTTGTAGTTCATACTTGGTGAATAATACCACATCATCTTGAACCATCCAAGAACAACAAATTTCCATAAATACTTCCTTAACATCCACTAACTCCATTTATATGCCAAAACTTCATTCCCTTCTCATCCATCTTATACATACTTAATAAAATTTTGTAGCCTGAGATTCCTTTATCATAGACTTTTAATGATTATTTTTCACAACCGAAGCATCATATCCACTCCAAGACCCTCTAGACATGCTTCATATCTTCTAGGCATTTGATTTGATTCATTTTTTCCCTAACAATTCTAAGAAAAATTTGAAACTTTTAATGGTAATATTGTAGCTATGATATTAGAGGTCCTACAATAGCGTATGTACAATATATGATCTACAATATTGCACATATAAATTTAGTATATATATGTGTGGGGCCATTTTTTCTCATTCCTCATTTGCAAAGAGCTGAGTTTTTGCCATTTTTTCTTTCAGCGCTCTAACACACTAACTTCTAGAGGCCATAACTTCATCCTCGTAGCTCCAATTTCCAAAATTCTTGAACCTAGTTGATCACAGAGCTTTTAATTTAGTATCTTAGCTCAATATTGCTAAAACTTGAGCCAAAAAATTCTAACACCTAGAAGATATCTTAAAGGATAAGTATAAGGAAATAATAAGAATTCTATAATTTTTTAATCAAACTAAGGCCATAAACACTTAAAAAATCCTCTTAATGTACCATACCAAGTATTTTAGGCCATAAATAAAAGCAAAACTAATAACTATAAAGGGTTATAAGGGAAATAACACCTAAGGAGATTTCTTTCTAGAAATTTTCTAACTCTGCAATCATGATAAGCTAAGAAATTGATCTAGCTAAGGGTACGAGTAAGAAAAAGAGTTATTAAGAATTGGTATAAACATTTTAATAATTTTCAAACCCTCGTTGATTATAGATGGCCTCAAAAAGAGGTGCAAAAGGTGGACTTTTGCAACCAGTAAGAAAAATATTAAGAGGCGGTGNTTGATTATAGATGGCCTCAAAAAGAGGTGCAAAAGGTGGACTTTTGCAACCAGTAAGAAAAATATTAAGAGGCGGTGGAAGAGGCCAAATTGGGAAACAAACCCCACAAGTAGAGCATGAAGAGTAAGAGGCTTAATCTTTTAGCATTCATCAACAAACTTCTATCATAGAGCACCCTGCCCAAGTAGAGGCAAAAAATCCACAAGCACTAGAACAAGGATAGCACGTCACGTTGTTATCAAATTGCCTTTAGGCCATCTAGGAGAAAATGATCATGTTTACAGTGATCATAGGGCTAAACTTTGGTCCATTTATGGAATTTTCTCTAGAAATGGTGAAGACACAACTCCAAGCATCACTGCTATGGCCAACAACCACAAGCAGTGAAGAATGGTACTTAGGAGAAGTGTACCAATTCTAGCATAATAAGCAGGCCGATGCAACAATCAAGATTAAGGAAGTCTCAATATCTTATTCTATAAAGGTGGTTGCTAAATCCTTGAATGTATCCAATGAAGCAACAAAGGTGGCAAAAATCTCCACTAGATCTGATACAGATGTAAGAAAACTATGGTTGTAACAAGCATATGTCAAAGATGACAAGGATTACAATGAGCTAACCCCTAAAGAGAAAATATATCTCAAAATCAACACATACCACCTGTTTCCTACTAAAAGGCTCAATTGAATTTCAATGTATGCAGCCAAAGGAAGTGCCATCCTAAGGGAAAAATTCAATGCAAACATTGCCCATCTGTCCTTCCTCAAAATTCAAAGGTAGTTCAAAGAAAATAAGAAAAGGAAGTTGATACTTCCATTCCCTTGCCTTATCAGGAAGCTATGTAGACAAGCTGAAATCCTAGGATACACTAATGACATCCCTAGGAGGGCTCAAAGTGCTTCATACATAGAGATGTTCAAACCAATGCCTCCAAAGAAAGACCAAGTAGAAAAACTAGCAAGTACTAAGGGAACTTGAGGTACCACACTTACTGGTAGCACTCCAGCTACTGGTTAGCAATAATAGGTCAAGCTAGCAATCAAAGTGGCAACAACAATAGTAGCAATAAGCTCCACCATCGCCATCACAAGATTACATGTTGTCAATGAACCATTTACAAAAAATTACCAAAACTATCAGCTAGAGAACAAGGAAAGGAGTCATCCTCTACAAATCCATCGATAGTATAGTTTGGCCCACAACTAGAGCAATTGAAGTAAAAGCTACATGGTAGATAGGTTGTGTGAGATGTTGGTTCATAGGATTGGTGGAATTAATGAAATGAATGTGCTTAGGAGTTTGATTTGATGGTCGGATCACATGTTGGTGGAGCAATTCTATCACCATTGAAACATAAGGATTTTCATCCTCTTCATCATTATCAATGTTAACACGACATCCTCCTTTGCTTTGCTAATTTTAAAATTGATAACTCCTATTAAAGTTAATATTAGGATGACCCACTTTGTAATCCATCATAATTTTCCTTTGCTATATTTTGGCACTAGTGATAAAGTTAATTTTTAATCACCAACAATATCATGATAACAATACCACATCAATGATGTCATTTATATGATATCATATTCCATGCTACATCATCATTGATATGATATTTTGGAATGTATGCAACCTTGTAAATATGACACTTGGATGCATGATCCAAAAAACTTTTAATTCCATACCTTACCGAAACTCTTACAGTTTTGTTCCATAGTGTTAGCGATAAAAGTGAATGCCTACAGTGTGATGTCTAGTAGTTGAATGGAGTCTTTATTCAAATAGATTGTACTTGGGCACAATTTTCAAATAGAAATAAAGATCAAGATTACTTCATATCACTGCAGCATCCACTTAGTGTTTACTATTTTTACTTAGAATAATGTTTCTTGCTTTCTATCTTAATGTTTTACTTTTACAAAGCACTTTACTTTTACTCATTTATAGTAAGAAAAATGAGTACAACTAATTTTGAGCACTTAATTATAATCATTTGGTAAGCCTAGTAGTATTATTTCTTGGTACACCCAGTAGCATAATGCTTGGTAACCTAGTAATAGTTATCTGAATCCCAAGGTGTGTACGGAAAATCAGGAATGAATACTCATTGCATAGGTTAGATTAGATTTACTTACTTATTATCACTTAGACTTAGCAATTACTTTCTTTTCATTATGGCTACACTTAGTATCATTTCAGGCTCCACAACATCAATTATCATACACCTCATAGTGTGCTAAACCATAGTCTTAGATTTCACTAGCTCCACGTGGGAAGCCAATGGTCTTGAACTTCAACTCAATTACTAGCATACCAACACTGTCTATCTATGATTTACGATCGGGTCATGTGTGAACACTTGTGACTTGTATGGTTGGGTGTTGGATTGCTCCAGTTCTCATCAACTAGTGAGTGCCTAAATCTTGCTCCTAATAAGTAGATATTTTTCTAGTATTATCATTTCATAATTATCTAATATCACCAGATGATTAGGATTTGGGAAGAAAGGCTTTAGGTTATTAGGAGCTTCATAATCAATCATCCTTTTTAGCTTGTTCTCAAAAAGTGCAATGTTTAGCTCTTATTTTGCACATGTAATCTTATAATCATGGACAGACATGGATGCCATGAATGCCTAAGATTTCCTCATCTATATTATTCTATGGACCTATGAGCTTTGGAATGAGTTAGATCCTTGGCTAGACCTAGTATCAATAGAGTATCTTTTGCACACACTTGGAAACAATGATCAACTGCAAATGAAAAAAGAGAATAATGTATAATGAAGGTAAAAGTGTTGAAAATATGTAAAATAAGAAATTTTTTTAAAAATGCTAGAAATGACCTATGGATTTTTAGGAAAAAAATTCATGACACTAGAAAACCTATTAGTCCTCCTTCTAGTGCCAAAAATATTTTTGTAAACATGATTTTTCACAAATCTACAAGAACAACTCTATGAATCACACATTTTAGTGTATGATCTACAATTGTAAACAATCTTTGGAATAATATATCCTTCAATGGATCGATGGTTATGAAATGAAGAGGTATGATTCTCCAATCAAATATAGACTTAATCTTCCAACCACAATATAGACTTAATAGAGGAATCAATGAATAACGAAAAACTTAATGATAAATTCAATTGAATCTAAGTGATATGGATATGATTAAAATAACTACAAAATGTAATATGAATAATAAACAAAGAACTGATATATGGGATAGGGTTGAAGTTTTCTCTTCCCAGCAAATAAAGAGTGGTTTATTTAGTTAAATGACAAAGTTTGCTTTCTACAAAGGGTCAAGAGATAATTAGAGTACAATTTATAATGGTATTGATTGGAACCAGGGATTAACAAATAGACCTAAATTTATGAGCAACAGTGAAGCTCAAATGATAAATTTTGGTGTCTCACAAGTTGATAGCTAAATGGAAAGCTTGTTAGCACTATTCGAGGCTAAGTTGGAGTCAAAAAAAAGTCATTTCTAGATGTTGTCTAGGCTATGCCACTAGGTGATGTGGTTAGTAGTGACACTAACGTTGAGGTGGGTAATGTTGACACTAGGCAAGTGAAATTAATGCTAGCACCTGCATGTTCACATGAGGTGAATTGATATGATGCATTGAAGGTGCTCAAAATGGTCAAGGATCATGTAGGCAGTGCAAGTGATGCAAGTGCTGGTGCTCTCAAGATCTCTCAAAATTCAACAAGGGCTTTGGAATTTCAAAAAATTGACCTTAAATTCATGCTAAAACTTGGTTTTTATCGGCCTAGGATTTTTCAAAATTCCTAGAGTTCGAAACTAGCAACTTGGAGTTCACATTTGGCAACTCAGAACCACATGCATGGGGCAAGGAACGCTGGTGACACTAGCTAATGTTGAGTGACATGGATGCTAGCATGAGCATCACTTGTCTTCTTGTGCTTAACGCATTTCCTAGCTATACGATGTACACATACGAGCATTCACACACAATCCGGTTGAACTCTGCAGATGGGCTAGTTGTGGTATCTAGATAGTTACACGTTGATCGTTGTTCACTATCTTCCCACCTAGACTAGTATTTGCTTTGTCATGTATGGTTTAGTCCAAAGTGAGGTGTATGATGTGGTCCTAAGCTAGTGCTACTCTTAGAGGCAATGGAAAATAACTTTGTTTTAAGCTAAGAGGGAGTGGGAGAAGATAATCTAAGCTAGCCTAAGTGCAATGAGCATCTATCCTTAATCATCTGTACACATCTTAGACCTCGTGTACTACTTCTAGGATTACCAAGTGTATATTACTTGAGCGCTCCTAGATACGCTATTGGGTTATCAAGTAGTCACACTTAAATGCTCGTGATTAAGTCGTACTCATTCCACGTTTAATAATAGGGATAGTGAAGGAAGGTAAAGAAATATTAATTAAGAAATAAATAAATAGCAATAAAAATTAAGCAATTAAAATTAAGTGAATGCTGCAATGATGAAGTAATCTTGATCTTTATTGTTGGTCATGTGCGTGTCCAAGTACGTCACACTCGAATAAAGGTTCCATACAATTACAATCATCACACTATAGGCATGCACTAGGGAAAGAGTTGAGAGGAACTAAAAATGAACAAAAAAGACTCTACTTATACACTTACTTTCTTTCTTTTCTTGTGTGCCAAAATGTGTATTTATAGGCTTACATAGGAGTCAGAATATCGTGTATCTGATATTGTTGGCTAGGCCATGATATTGCATACCTGATATTGTGGATCTAATATTGTGGGTCCAATATCGGAGCCTGACAAATCATGTTTCATCATACCCCCATCACTGAATGAAAACTCGTCCTCGAGTCAAACAAAATGAGAATAAGCCCAATTGATTACACAGTGGATAGGTATGGGATTATTGATTGACTAGGGATTTATTCATGTCGTAGTAGAGAGTTGAACACAACAAAATTGGGACATGGACACAAAATTACAAAATTTATTGGAACTCATGTGGTTCNGGAGAGTTGAACACAACAAAGTTGGGACATGGACACAAAATTACAAAATTTATTGGAACTCATGTGGTTCCTGGTGGTGGTGGTTCCTCCATGGGTCTCTTCCTGTTGTCTTGTGCTCCAAGTTTGGGAAGTTGATGCCTCTGAAGGGGTGCCTAGAGCTTTTCCTCTTCAGTTCGGGGATCCTATGCCGCCCATGCTAATGTTCCAATGTTCGATGGAGTTGGCACCTCCCATGAACATGGTAGTTGCAGGAACATCTGGTTGGCCTTGACATACCAAGCTGCAAATAGCCATTGTTCCTCTTCATAGGTTCTATCTTTGTCCTTGTATTTCTAGTAATCTGTAAGCTATCAAGCCAAGTCTTCCATAACATCCTTTTATCCCTAGTAGCTAGCCTTGACCACCTCTAATTTAGAATTTTCCACTTCTAATTTCTGTAGCATCTTCTTGTGCTCAGCAAATTTTGTTTCATACTTTGCATAGGTGGTTACTACCTGCTTCTCTAGCTTTGTTCTTGAGTGTCCTGCTGTTAACATGGCTAAGTTGGCATACTACAGGTTTGCTAATTCCATGTACTCTGTAAGATCTTATATCTATAGGTCCTGGCTTTTGAGCTCTGCTTAGTGGACAAATGCATAGGTATTCAATATGGCCCGTCAATCAGTGTTTTGAGCACTGAGAATGTTGATATGGGCCTTAGCCATATGGATTTCTTTTTCAACTACTTGCTTGTACATTCCCACCTGGCCCCTGAAGTGTTCCTTCAACTTTTCATGTCGCTTGGTCTCATTTTGCCATGTACTTATTTCAATTACCATCTTTTGACAAATTGTGTGCACCTCCTCCATTGAAAGGGTTTGATTTTCTCTAGTTAAGCAATTTATGTCCTAGCTGACCTTGACTAATTTTTCTCGCAACTACTAAAAATTTTCTTTGAGAACATTCTTTTGTTTTTCCACAGTGGTCAACCAAAGATTATCTGCGGCAAGCTGTTTATTCTCCTCTTACAAGGCCTTGAATTCTTTGGCATGTGCATATGTCTACGCTTGTGCCTTGGAAGAATCCCAATCGGCCTTCTCTTTTTCCTCCACAACTCTTTTATTCTCTACCAATAATTTATTAGGTTTCTCCATCCTGAAAGACTCTAGCTAGTTTGTGAGGATAAATTGAGATGGATCTCACTGTGCAGCTTGCAGGGTGACGAGCTTCTCTTGGAGTCTTTCCAACTCTACCTCTGCATGCTCAGCCCTGATCTTTGCCATGACCAGCTTTCCTTTGGTGGAGATGAGGTCTAACTGAGTTACTGTGACATCTTCTGGGATGTTAAACAAGGACGTCATCACTTGTCCTATCTGCAACAACCAATTGAGAACATCCTCATGCTCTGCAGGAGTCATTGAGGGATCGGCCAAAGTTTGAGCATCACATGCTCTCGTAAAGTCTACCTATGGCACAACAGGAACATTGAATGATTCCTTGATGTGTTTTGTAACCACTTCTACAGCTCCCACTACATCTTGGTGCTACATGACCACGACTGTGGCACCTTCACCAATTTCCAATTGCACTTGAAAGGATGCAGCGTTTCCCGAGATCTGTTGCGACCAGTGTGATCCCCCTCCTCCTGTTTGGATTGACACCTCACCCCATGCATGATGAATGGAGACTATGGATTGTACAATGTCATTGATGACCCAGAAGATATTGGCGTCATCACAACTTCCCCAGCTAACCGTCTCAGTGATGGCCCTAAGATGGCTCATCGACAGTCGATAATCCTACAACGGTGGTGGTGGTTGGTCTTGCTAGCCTGTGCTGGGCCCTGCTTCTTATTGTTGACTGTGCCTTGTGCTTGAAAGTTGGCTAGGCCCTATAGTTTGACTTGCAGTGGGCCCCACCATCTATTCTTATTCTGGCTCCAGTGTCTCACCAGCACTTTTAGGGGGCCATCTGCAATCACACAGGGCTGACTATTAGTAAGGTTATTTACAAAATGTGACTTATACCCTTACTTCTTTCCTTTAATGAATTTGTTTTTTGTTTCATGTGATCCAGAGTTAGGAAGCTTTATGAAAATGTCCCCTAAAAGTTTTGATATTAAGCCTAATTTGATTAGATGGCTCCAAAAATTAATTCTCATGATATGAGTGAAGAGAGAAAATTGATTTGGCAATGTGTTTAATAGTTTCTACGGTCATTTACCCTTTATGATATCCTTTGGGCAATGATAAATTTTGGAAAAATTACATGTGACTTGGAGCATACCCTTCCCCCACGACTAAGCTAAACACTCCGGGTTCAGATAGGTTCAATTGGAATGGTAATTAGAGCATTAACGAGCAAGTTATGGAGGTTTGAACGATAGGTGTGCAAGCTAGCAAGTTCATAGAAGAAAATTTGAACAACTCCCCTCGCATGAATAGTGGAAAATGATGTTGACATGTGCAGGGGGGTTCCATATATATAGTTTTTATCGACGCGATATCGTGTACCCGATAGCACAGACCCGATATCGGGTACTTGATATCACAGCCTATTGGAAATAGGGTACTTGGTAAAATTAATGAATTTCTAAATTTCCAAGGCCAAAAATGAAGGATTGGAGGTTAATTGGAAAGGTGCAGGATAACATTGAATAGACTAGAAGGCACAAAAGGTATAATGGGGTAGAATCCAATAATGAAATTCATGAATAGAGTGAGGAAAAAGGACATGTGATGGCGCGTAGGAACGTTTGAACTTAGAAGGATGATAAAGGAAAGAATAACGTTGGCAATCCAGTACTCGGAGGGTATAAAATGATGTGATGGTAATGTGCAATGAGTGTAAATTACAAAGGTTATGCAAGTGGGTCCTCCCCAAAGCAAGTTCCTACCTATGATGCCCTTACGTAACCACCATGAAAATGTCCGTAGGCACTAGAAGGGTGAAATGTAATCCACACCAATACCATAAACACACACATGTAGATACCACCATAATGAGGTATGAATTCTATGTGATACAAGACACAAGTCACAAATTCATGAACAACGAGATGAGGCGATTCATAGAAGGGATTGTAGAGTAACTGACCCAGGGCACAATGAATCTTGAGTGTAGGGCATGATTAATGTGTCATTAACTCATCACTCTAAAATCAAGACCAAGTCCATTCCTCTAATCAGTGACATCGCATTATTTCATCCCATGATGGACAACCATAAGAGTACCATGATGACAAGGCGTACAATCACTTGGCGTTTTGTTCAAGAGAGGAGTGATTCAGAATTGCTTTGCAACACTTTGATCTTGATCTTTTTTTTTTCTTTTTGTGTGGCCGCTTTCGCACACTCTTCTTGCTCTTTTTTTTCTTTTTCTCATTTTTTTGAATGCTTAATCCAGAGAAGCCACCTACCTTAAGGCATGGGTGCATGTCTTTCCAGTGGGACCCCCTAGAATAGCATTGGGTTTCTTGAGTGAGTGCCTTTATTACTCTTACTCCCATTTTTCGTTAGATCTACAAGGATCTTAGTACACCCAGGCTGCATGGTAACTCCTACAGATGTCACCAAAGAGAATCCACAAGTCCCCTTGATGTCACACCCTGACCATTCCCTCTTGGTCCATCCTTTTTCACTCTGGGTATAATGAGCACAAAATTACTTTAAGTTTTAATGATGTCAAGAATATCATTGTACCTAGAGTAGAACCTCTTATTAATAGAATGGTTGGATGGATGTGATAGGCTCACTGTCCAAATAATTAGTTACTTGAGACTTGATAGTAAAGAACAACATCTCAACCAATGAGTTACATGAGTGTTTTATTCATAGATGAGATTACCCATAAAAAATAAAAAGATAAAACAATAAATAAAAGATCAACCAACCAATAAAAAGATAAAATAACAAATTGAAAAATGAAAAACTGAAAAAAAATTATAAAATTAAAGAAAAGAAAAAACATTTATTAATTCTGTTTATTAGAATGGGGGATATCCCCCATAACTAAACTTTTGATCATGGCGAGAATTAATAAATGGAAGGGTTGGATCCATGCATTTCAAAAATATTTGGACCTGGTCATATCCAAACCATTGGGTGTCTTTTGATGTGGTGGTTGGAATGTACCCAAAGTGGGGTTCACACACTTGATTAA
>MNCI01007588.1:351872-363974 GCA_015680685.1 Gnetum montanum
TTCTATGGCCATGTCCAAGGGTTCATGTTGTGCTTGTTTCCACTCTTGGATTTGTCTCCTCAAGGCTGACACTCTTGCATAGGTTTGATATCTTTCATTGAAGAGGTCTACCATTGTCGGCCAACGTCAAATTGATTTTTGTCTTAAGGACCTGTACCATACTTTTGCTTGGTCAACGAGTGTCGTAGGAAAGAGCTTAAGTTTTTGCTATCCATTATCAATATTGTTCCATATACAGGCATCATGGAAGGCTTGTAAATGATGTTGCGAATCTAAATCATAGCCTCCTGAAAATTTGGAAAAGTTGGTTAAATCAAACCTGGGTAGATGGCTTTCCTTACAATGCTTGCGGGATATTCGAATAGCTTCTTGTATATGCATTAGGCTCTTAGTGGCCAACAGGTGTTCATCATCACTAGGTAAGTTATGAATTTATGAGTTGGGATGATGTTGTCTTCATTTATGTGCATAGGAGACCTCTACATTAGATTGAGTACTCCAAACTTCATCTTCATCATCATATAATTTGTTGGTTCTCTAATGAACTACCTTACTAGTTGTTACATTATCATAGTCTTGTGAGAGAGACATTGTTGTGAGTTTGTGTGTGACTTATTTGCAATTACTTCTTTTTGAAAGATATATCGTCAAGGCTTTGTTACAGCGATCTTGGATGATGTAACTAATCTAAATAACTAGCACCATCCCCAGCAACGGTGCCAATGATGAGTGGCTAGGTACCCCTACACTCAACCATACGAATACGTGTTCACACACGATCTAATCGAACTTCGCAGATGGGCTAGTTGTGGTATCCAGATAGTTACACGTTGATCACCATTCGTTGTCTTCCCACCTAGACTAGTATTTGCTTTGTCACATATGGTTTAGTCCAGAGTGAGGTGTATGATGTGCTCCCAAGCCAAGAGGGAGTGGGAGAAGAGAATCTAAGCTAGCCTAAGTGTGATGAGCATTCATCTTTAATCATCCATCCACATCTTGGACCTCGTGTACTACTAGGATTACCAAGCGTATATTACTTAAGCGCTTCTAAATACGCTACTAGGTTACCAAATAGTCACACTTAAATGCTTGTGATTAACTCGTATTCATTCTGCGTTTAATAACAGGGATAATGAAAGAAGGTAAAGAAATATTAATTAAGAAAGCAATAAATAACAATAATAATTAAGTAATTAAAACTAAGTGATTGCTGCAATGAAGAAGTAATCTCGATCTTTATTGCCAGTCATGTGCGTGTCCAAGTACGTCACACTCAAATAAAGGTTCCGTACAATTACAATCATCACACTGTGAGCATGCACTAGGGAAAGAGTTGAGAGGAACTAAAAATGAACAAAAAAGACTCTACTTCTACACTTTCTTTTTTTCTTTTCCTGTGCACCCAAATGTGTATTTATAGGCTTACACAGGAGTCATGATATCGTGTATCCAATATCGTTAGCCAGGCCACAATATCGCATACCCGGTATCGTGCATCCAATATCACGAGTCCGATATCGGAGCCTGACAAATCATGGTTCATCAGTAACAAAAAGTGGATACAATGGCCATCACCTAAATTAATGAACAGTAATTCATTGTGCATGTCTTCTAACGCATGGATGATACATCCAAATTTTGTTTATTTAATCACATTCTTTGTCTATTTGGTTTTCTCTGTTTTTGACTCACCAAATAACTAGCTTTGATTCCATCCTTTGTCTATTTTGTCTATGATATGTTTTATATTTGCATTAGTATAATTTTAGCTTAATGTTTCCTTGCAAGGCACTGTTATGACATATGCTATTTTATTTTCCCTTGCAACATGCAAAAATTATAACACATGCTATTTTAGGCCATGGAACTATACCTAGTGGCACTTGTTACTTTTCTTATATTTCTTACCGGTAATAATTTTCATCAGGTAACAGCAATCCATCTGACAACTAACGTGTAAAACGCTAACACGTGCTATTTTGGACTATAGAACTGTACCTCGTGGCATTTATTACTTTCTTTGTATTTCTTAGCTGGTAATAATTTTCATAAAGTAACAGCAACCCCCCATAAAGTAACAGCAACCCATTAGACGAGTTTGCTATACTATTTTTCGATAGATATTTTCATATGTTTATAGATGACGTAGGATTATAGATAGCGTAGGATAGCGATGGAGAGCAACTTGTTGAATAAAGGGATAAGCAGCTTGTGGACACGGGACAGACACGCACAGGTCCTGAAGAGGCTCCTAGACTACAAGCACCATACCTTCTGCAAGTGTTTTGAAAGTCGGAGTGGCAGCACTTTAGGGCTTGATGCTGATCATGGGAGACTGATTGGTGATTACTGAGTGGTCAGGTCATCTGGTGAAAGCAAAAATTAGAATCAACGTAATAACTGCATATAAAAATTTAAAATATCCATCCCTCACTTTGAATCTTTTTTTTCTTCCTTACTTTCCTAATCTTGGTTTTTCTGCTCTAACATTGGAACCGAGATTTGCTGATTGAACCTTAGTATAATGGTGCACCATTGATTCTTTAATCTGGGTAATAGAAAAAACAATTGAAGTACATGAGCATTCGGATTTCTAAACACTGCATTCTTTGTGCACCCCAGGTTCAAAATAATGAAGGAACAATTGATAAGAATCTTAGCATATTTGTGAATCCTGCATTTACAATCATTTTTCCGAACTACGTAGAGTAACCATTGCGCAAGATCATCCAGACAGTCCTTGTGGTTAAAAATAACTGTTTTCACCCAACTCATCTTCACAGGATTTATAATATGGGGTTCTGGAGACTTGAAAGAAACAAACACATCAAGATATCAAAAGGGAACCTGCTCACCTAATTCTTGTCCTGCCATTCCTTCTCTGAGTACTGTTTCAAAAAACTCTTCCAATGTATCCTTGCCATAGCTGGGAGTTGCATTTGCATCATATTTGCCTATCTCAGGATCCCAAACCAACATACTTTCTGTTGCATAGTACCTTCCAATCTTGCCATACTCTGCAGCATCCTCCAAGCCAGGGAAAATCTTTGCCAGATTATCCAAAACAACGATGGCAAAATCCATGATTCCCAGGGGCACTTTGACAAACCTGGGTTGCTTACCCAGCAACCTGAACAGGATGTAGGCCTGCTCCAGAGGAGTCAAGGCTTTTCCAGGGCCACCAATGGGCAGGATCCTGTTGATCTTATCATCGTCTGAGATGCAGTCCACAACAAAAGATGCCAGATCTCTTTCACTGATAGGCTTGCAAGCACAGAGCTTGCCATCACCAAACATGACATAGGGTTTCCCATTGTTGACCAGTTCAACCTGGCCAGCCAGGCTTTTGAAAAAGGCAGTGGGTCTCACAATACTGTATGTCATGTGGGCCTCCTCCGCCATTAATGCAGCTTCAAACTTGAGCTTGGCTCTCTGGAACGCCAGCACAGGCTTCTGGACACAGATTGCAGATAGCAGCACAAAGTGTGTGGCCCCTGCTTCTTTGCCTACGAGCATGGCATTCATGCTGGCCTCGTATTCAATCCTCCAGCTGTCCTTCACTCCGCCGCTTCGGCTGGCCAAGCAGGAAACCACCACATCCACACGAATCCCTAACTCAAGCACTGATCTTCTCAGAGACTGCACATCCGTAACTTGGCCAAAAACAACATGCGCCCCTTGTAGCTGTTGAAGGGTCTCCTGCTTTCCCGATTTGCCACGGGTTCCGCTTTTTTCCCTTGCCACTGCAATGGTGTTGTATCCCCTCTGCACCAGTTCTTTCACCACAAAATTGCCAATGTATCC
The DNA here is from genome assembly GCA_015680685.1 of Gnetum montanum. Lineage (NCBI taxonomy): Eukaryota > Viridiplantae > Streptophyta > Gnetopsida > Gnetales > Gnetaceae > Gnetum > Gnetum montanum. The sequence continues at coordinate 355,680 of MNCI01007588.1, forward strand.
GGTGGATCCGACGACCAAAACAGTTGTCTCTTGCGCTCTTTTCTTTCTGAATGACCCTAAGTTTTTCTCCTGTTCTGATACTGCGGCGTAGCAAAGATTCAGTCTCTGGGTTTTGCTCAATTTGGAAGACAAAACACAAGAATTGGATTTGATGTATGAAGCATTTCTGCAATAGCAGGAGATGAAATTTGGATTGGCAAGTGTCGTCCTCTTCCTACACTTTCTGATGGAATTGGAAGTGGGTTTGGAAAACAGATACAGGTGAGTGTCGAGCGTGAGGAGATAAGATTGACGGGAGAGCGCCATGAAGGGGTATGCAGTGAATTCCAACAGATTGGATCAGAAGCATCAGCAGCAGAGAAGCAGCAGGGAAACAACTTTCTTCCTCTGCCAGTTGTCCACACCGCCAATCACATGACTGCTCTTGGATTACAGATTTTTCGCATTTTCTGTATGATATATGCGGCAATCTACGGTTACTGAATGGACTGCCTCGGTTTTTTATTTTTTAATTAAAAAAGCACGCCCATACAGTGTGGTTTGGTGTTATCCCTGGTTAGAGATATTGCCTACATTATTGTTCATCTTAGGGGTGTCGGACACCGAAAAGAAGTTTTATTGAAATTAAAGGTGCATCAATTACAACAATGTGAATAAGTCATAAAGGGGAAGGGAAAGCTGAGAGCACTGTGAATGAAACTTAGGAAAAGCTTTATAAATAAACCAGTATTAAAGGAAGAAACCCAAGTTGGGGCACAACCAAATGTCCACACATACAGGCTTGTTACAAAATAGAATGACTTTGAATTAAATGAGGCAAAGAGCTCTCAATTAAGGATAGAGATAGTTCCAATGGTGACTTCACATAATGAAAAGGGAAAGCTTCCTTGCAGAGATTACTGATGATAAGTGTAACTGGAACACACAGGTCTTTCCCATAGCTGCAAGAGATGAACCAAGTGATGACTGTCCAAATTGAACTTGGATGCTTGAGATGTGAGTTGAAAATGGGTGAGCCGAAAGATTTGTGACTTCTCCAACCTGGTGAGCAAACATTTATTAGAATAATCTATCTTTTAAAATAGAACATTGCATCTCGCTTCCAAACATAATATAAAATAGTAGGCCTAATAACTTTCCACAGAAAATTAAGATTAGCAGAAGTAATGTTCAGTAATCCGAATATTGTTCATTTAAGACAAGCATATGTCAAGTTCATCGTTCAAAACATCGAACTTTTCGATATGTTAAGGTTCAGTTCGTATAAATTAGATGCGCAAAATGACAATAGCGAGAATCCGCTGAAGTGAAGGTTCATGGTTTAACCTTTCCGAGTTATTTCTACCCGGGAACATAGAAATTTAAGGGAAACTTTGTGCGAGCTCTAATGTTATATATAGGATTATCATCGGCTTCAATGCGCATTTTGTCTAAGAAGGTCACGGTGCCAGCCCTTTAAAAGCATTGTTCAGCACTTTGTGAGAGTCCTAAGGCATCATCAAGGAAGGACGGACAAGCATAATTTAGGAGTAACCAACCTATCAATTCATGATTACAAGCACATCGGATATGCCAGAAATAAACAAACAAGTAACTAGACCAACGAGACACATGCACACACTCAAGTAACCCCAAAAGATAATTAGCATACACACAACAATCCCTTGAAAAGCTAAAACACATTCCTACTTTAACACATCTATCCCTAAGACCTACTTCAAAGAGAATGGTAATGGCCTAAGCTAAGGAGGCAAAGCCTTCATAATAAGCCTGCATATCTGATGAGACGCGACATGCACTGTGCCGCGATATTGCATCCCATGTGATATCGCGTACGCGATATCGCGTCTTTCCCTGCGATATCGTGTACGCGATATCGCGGTCCGCCGCCATATCTATAAATAAGAGGCGGCACTCCCCTTATTTCCAAATCCTGGCTAGAAGTAGCGAAGCTCTAGCAGATTGATCACTCCAGAGTTAGAATTTTTCCCATGTGCCCGCAGTAGGAGTCCTAGAGAGAACGGCTCTTTATTCGAGCAGCTTGTAACCTGAACCCAAGTTGTGTACGGCAATAAAGACGAACTTGATTGGATAAACCTTGCAGCACGTGGTTTCATTTATTGCTTTCATTTACTGCTTTCCTAGTGCGTTCAAGTACGACTTGATTACGAGCGTCTACGGACGTGTACGGCTAGTCAAGGAATCGGCTGCTTGACGCAATGCATGAGTACGACTCAATTACGAGCATTGGCTGCTTGGTAACCCAGTAGCGTATTCCAGGATTCTGCGCTTGGTAATCCCAGTAGTAGTCCGATGTGTACGGCTAGTTGAGGAATCGGCTGCTCATTGCTAGGCTAGAACGTGTGATAAGTACGACTTAGTTACGAGCACCCACGGGTGTGTACGGCTAGCTAAGGAATCGGCTGCTTATCACACTTAAGCTAAATAGGTGCCTCAGTACGACCACTTTGAGCACTTGCGTTACGTGTGGTGATCCCAGCAACGATTAGCGTTTGGTAAGCCACAGTTGCATAGTTCAGGGTGTGTCTGGTAAGTGGGAACAGATGCTGACGCTAGTTAATTTAGACTTAGGACATTAGTTAGAGTTAGCTTAGTTTCTCAACCCTTTCCTCCCATAGCTTAGAAGATAAACTGAAAAATACCAAAAAAATCATATACCTCAGACTTGCTTAACCATACACCGTGACACTTACAAGCAAGCCTGGGAAGACAACGAACGATTAACCCCAAGTGTTTCTTGTGGCGTTAAGGCATTTAGTCTGCGGAGTTCGACCGGATCGCGCGTGCACACTCGTATTCGTATGGTTGAGTGTAGGGGTACCTCGCCACTCATCAATATCCTAGTGACAAGGTCCACAAAGGAATCAAGGCCATGTAGCTCTATTAGTAATGGTTAAGATAGCATGGAACCCATAAGGAACTTCACACTCTTGTGGCCTCATTTTTCAGAGAGAAACAACCTTCAATCTACCAACAAGGCATGTTTTCCTACTTCAATGCATAGGAGAGTTATTGAACAAGCAAAACCTTAACTTCTTCAATTAGCTATGTCTAATCTCCAACCCATATCTTTAGACTTGGAATTGATTTCTCTAGAATTATTTTTCCTCATGGAGGAATCTAAAGTATTTTTAACTTCTACAAATGTAGAAACTTTTGTTTCTACTAATGCATCAATTTTTGTTGATATTTAGAATGTAAATGTATAAGTTGGTGAGCATAAATTTGTGATACTTTCTTCTAGTAATGTTGTTGCAAATAAAATTTCTGATTTGTTCTTCTTGATGATATATATGAGTCATTAGATATTGATTTTGCATCACAATATGTGTTCATTCCAACTTTGGATTATCTGCCATCATAATCAAAGTTTCAATTAGACCTTGCCATCATTCAAAAGCACCCAAATAGGTTTTCACTTCATACTAAAGGCTTCCTATTAATAAAAAAGAAAACTATAGAGATAAACATTTAGAAATTCAGCTAAAGTATTAGTTATTAAATGATGTTACCTTGAATTAAAAAATGAAGAATCTCTGTGAAAAACTACATTACATCAACATTTCTAAATGACATAAAGAATAAGAGGACAAAAGCAACATTGACTATAAAGTAAAAATCCTTGAAGTTGAAGAGTATCACTAAATAAAACTTCATCTAGTCCTAGTTGAAAACCATGTAACTACCTACTACACAAAGTCCAATAGCTACAAGCAAAGGGATAAGTAAAAAAACAATGGATGAATGTATCTTCCATGTTGCAAATAGGACATATTATGTCATGAACATCTAAACGAGAGTGCCGAATACCAATAGGAAAACCTTGATGAATCAAGTACCACAAAAATTGTCTAATTTTTGAAGGAGTAGCAACATTCCATAGCCTCTTAATTTGATGCTTTCATAATTGCACATTGTGATTAACCTTTCAAAGATAATTGAATCTTGGCTAAATATTAGTATTAGAACTAATAAGAGTATATACAATCTTGGGTCAATATGGAAAAACATGATAGCCATTAATACAACAAAAATCAAGAAAACCTTTACAAGAATCTTCAAGAGCTACACTTCTATCTAAACTATCCAATAAATCAAAAAATATGCACTTTTTAGAAACAATAATTCCATATAGACTTTAACACTCAGACCAAGGAATCAGCAATTATACATGTGAAGAGATGAAAGGGAGAAAATGCCAAGCTTACACCATGTACTACAAAGGCCTGGACAATTAATAGCCTATGGTTCATTATTAATTAGAAGCCACCAAGGATAAAGCTTATCAAGCATAAAGGTAGATACATTAATATTATTGAAGTTTAAAAATTCACTAATAAGACTCCAAGCCTTCCAAATATGCTTTATGATAATAGATCCTAATATAGTAATGCCTTTTGGAAAAAGAATCTAATTTAAAAAATGAGTATCTTTCCAATAACCACTACCTCTAGACTTATGCATAAGAAGCTTCCAAAGCTCTCTACCACATAAGCATTTAACCACCCACTTGGCACATAAAACAATACCCTGCTTATAATAATTCATCAATCCTAATCCACCATCCTCTTTGCAAAAAGTGCAAATGTCTCATGTAACATAAAAAATCCTTTCCTAAAATGGTTGTTACTCCAAAGAAAATTTCTCACAAGTGGATCAATGTGGCAATATGCAAAAATATTGGAAGCCCAATATGAAGAATTATACATATGAGTAGCTTGAATGATATTCTTACAAATAATAAACTTACTAGCCATTAAAAGTTTATTATACTTTCACTTAATAAGTTTTTGTTTAATGTTTGTCATCGTAACATCCCATAAAGTTCTTGAAGATCCACCAAAGAAAAAGGGAATACTTAACAATTTGAAAATATTTTCCTATTCTAAGAAATTCCAAGATTTAGACAAAGCTCATTCCTAAACCCCTTTATTGCAAAAGATAGAAGATTTGGAAAAATTAATTTGAGAGCCTGAAAGTTGACAATATTGATCAATACGATAAAAAATAGCATATGTAATAGCTTTGTCCTATTTTACCATACAAAAGAAGTCATTTGCAAAATGGATATTTAATAAGGTAATAACAATGTCATTAATAAGATACCTTATAGAAAATTGTGTTCTTGGTCCTTTTGTATAGCATGATATAAAATAATTGCAGCCAAGATGAAAAGATAAGGAGTAAGAGGGCAACCTTGTCTAATTGAGCATTCAAGCTTGAAGCTCTTAGTAATGCCAATATTTGTACCTATAAGTACATTACTATCTGCAAAAAGAGTCTCCACCATCCCAATAAATTTCTCATTAAAAAGATATTTATGAATATAGGCAATAATAAACTACCATTCAATTTTATTGTATGCTTTATCATCATCAAGCTTCAAAAAATCAATGTCTTAATTGAAATCCTTAGCCCACTACATACCCTTCCAATATACCACAACATTACCTAGAATATATCTACATTTGACAAAGCCAGTTTGCATTGGATTAATTAAGTAAGGAATAATTAGTTTTAATCTTCTAAAAAGACATTTAGCCAAAATTTTATAAACAAAATTCAAAAGAGTGATAGGGCATCATTTACCAATGTGAGAAAGGTCACCATCCTTAAGAATAATTCTAATAACTCCTCTATTCAGCACTTGACCAAGAGAATGTTGTTCAATGGCTTCAATAAAAACATAATAAAGGTTAATATTAATAAAATCCCAATGATTTTTAAAAAATTCAATGGGAATTTCATCAAAACTTAAAGCTTTATCATTGGCCAAGCTAAAGACTGCATCTTTAATTTTAGCAAGAGATATGTCCTATTCAAGAAGATGGTTGTGACTATCATGAACAATATTAGGTAAATGATCATAATTAGAGAAAAAATCTGCATAATTGATGAGTGGCGAGATACCCCTACACTCAACCTTACGAAACGAGCATAGCACGCGTGATCTAGTCGAACTCCGCAGACTAAGTGCCTACACGCCCCATGGAACACTTGGGGTTAATCATTCGTTGTCTTCCCAGACTTACTTGTGGTTGTCACGGTGTATGGTTAAGTAAGTCCAAGGCATATGATTTTTATAGTTTTTTATGTTTTTCTCCTATGCTATTGAGGTGAAGGGTTGAGAAACTAACTAAGTCTAACTAATGACTAAGTCTAAATTACCTAGGGTCAGCATCCGTTTCTACTTACCGTACACACCCTGAACTGATGCAACCATGGCTACCAAACACTAATCGTTGCTAGGATCACCATGCGTAATGCACGTCCTCGAAGTGTTCGTACTGAGGCACTTAACTAGGAGGAAAGGGTTGAGAGAATCTAATCTAGCCTAAGGGCGATGACCAGCCGATTCCTTGACTAACCGTATACATCTTGGTGCATGACTACCACTGGGATTACCAAGCGCAGATCCTGAATACGCCACTAGGTTACCAAGTAGTCATACTAGATGCTCGTAATCAAGTCGTACTCATACCGCATTCTAGGAGTTTAAGGGTGAGAGAGAAAATAATAAATAAAATCCTATTCCATGCACTGTAAGGTTTATCCAGGAAGTTCGTCTTTATTGCCGTACACAACTTGTGTTCAAGTAAAATGTTGCTCGAATAAAGATCCGTTCACTTTAGGACTCCTACTGCGGGCACATGGAAAATATTCTATCTCTGGAGTGATCAAACTGCCAGAGTTTTCCTACTTCTAACTCAGGATTGGAAAACAAGGGAGAGCCGCCTCTTATTTATAGATATGGCGGTGGACCGCGATATCACGCATGCGACATCACAGGGGAAGACACGATATCGCATGGGATGCGAATCGCGTCTCATCATACCCCCATGATTGAATGAAAACTCGTCCTCGAGTTCCTTATAATAATATCGGGAAGGTATGGAATTATTAAGGGGAATGGAACTAATGGGATGACATGTGAACGGATCATCATTACAAGACTTGACAAAACTGGTGTTCATGACAACAAGGATGAACACCTTATTACAATGACATCAAGCCTTAGTTGGTAGCTGAGAAAGAGAGAGAGAGAGAGAAGTGTTGTTGCTGCCAACGCCAAGATTGTACCTTTCGTTGTCCATCTGTAAGTGCGCCATCGATCTTGCTCCTTGCATAGCTGCTTCCAGCATGGCTCCATTTCAAGTGTTTTCTCCAGATCTAATCTGTTGTTGTATGATCGCCATCTACACACACAACATAATCATATATTAGCAAGGGTAAATGAATCATCATGTAATTAATACCTTACTTCAGTGTAAGTCCATTGGCTACATTGTGGTATGGCTAATACAGATCTGGGGATATATTAATGATGACTACCAAAGGTGTAGGGGTTAGGAAAAAAATTGAAAAATCAGGCCCCGTACCCCCATGACTAATTGCGAACCTCCAGTAGCGTTAGAATGGAGAAAGGAAAGGAGTAAGAAAGATATATAAAAAGGGATAACTATGGCATCGATTAAACGGATGTCAAGATGGAAATGAACAGAATAAAATTAATTGCAAAATATTAAGGGAAAGAATTTAACTAATGCTCCAAATAGGAATGTCAGTGGGTCCTCCCCAAAGCAGGCTCATGCCCTTAATGCCCTGACAAACCCACATTCAAAGAGTCTGCAGGATCCAAGAATGTCATTTAGAACAAGAGTTAAAGTCGTAACCGTAAGAATTTACCAAAAAGAAAACAATGTATCTACCAAAATATACACTAATGATACAACCGGCAACGAGGTGAACAATGGAGAGAAGGATGGAGAGAAGAGGATGGAATGGAATCCCAAGGACAAGGTGGTGTACATCCCCTTATGTGTTTCATGATTAATGTGATTGGGCAAATCTCATTCCAACTTCGGCCTCAAACCAACCACATCCAGTGACTTCGCATCAATGCATTCAGCCAAACCATCCCCTTGAAGTAACAAGAATACACCTCCAAAAGTCACCACATTTCGACGAAACAAAGGAGAGAATGAGAAGCGAGAAAGACCTTAGTTAGAGGGAACACTATTGGTTCCATAACCAGTGCTTGTAGCCCAAGTTTATTTCGTCTAAGGGGTGTGCTTTGAATTCTCACTTAGTTTTGTTTTTTTTTTATGTTTTGTGTTTTTATGCATGAGAACCACATCATGCAAAGACTTCTTATTTTTATTGTCTTAGCTTCCGATAATTAGGTAACATTGAAATAGTAAGAAAACTTAAGAAGAAAACATCCAAGCACCCAAGAGAACAGCCAACACAAAAGCATCAAGTTTCCTTGAAGTC
>MNCI01007588.1:365477-392671 GCA_015680685.1 Gnetum montanum
ACATCAGAGTTAGTGATTTTCCCCTTACCCTTGTTATGTGCAGAGTCTAAATCTCTCCACTTTGTCTTACCTTTGTCACTACTTTGTTCTACCTTAGACTCTTCTACAATTTTTAAGAAATTTCAATTTTAGAGTCTAAGGAACTCCATACGTCATCTACCTTAGCCGCAATTTCTGTTGTAAGCTTTTGAAGTGACAAGATCTTTCTATTCACCAACTCTTCAATTGGTGACTCATTCTCTTCATCGCAAAATTTCACTCCCTTCTTTCGAAGAGAGGGATCACGGTTGTATTCTTCCGCACTTTCCCTTTTTCATAGCTCACCTTCTTCTTTTGCTACTTGCTCCAACAAGTGATGTACTTCATGGGCTCTAAGTTTTGAGAGTCTCCCTTGGACATAAGTCCCAAGGGTTCTTCTAGTTTCATGCCTTAGCCCATCCACAATGTGGCAAAGTTGATCCCGCTAAGCGTATCCATGGCCCAGGCAACGATGTAACAATGTGTAGTAGCGGGCCATGGCAGCATCCAAGGGTTCATATGTACCTTGTTTCCAGCCTTGGATCTGCTTACGCAAATTAGACACTCTGGAAGACATTTGATACTTCTTGTTGAACAATTCTAGCATCGTACTCCACCTCTTGATGGTTTTCGGTTCTAAGGATTGGTACCAACTCTCTGCTTCTTTGGTGAGTGTCCTAGGGAACAACTTAAGTTTTTGCCACTCATTTTTTATATTCTACAAGGCACAGGCATCGTGGAATTCCTGTAAATGACTTTGCAGATCAGCGTTGTATCCCCCTTCAAATCGTGGGATATTGTTCATGTCTGAACATTTGATCCGACCATCTTTTAAATGCCTTGTGGGAATCCTAACTACCTCCATTATGTCAAGCATACTTCGGGTTGTGAGTAAGGGCTCATCATGATCATCTCTTTCATGATGCCTGTGATGTCTGCGTTGTTCCCTACTCTCCCTACGTTCATGCCCTTGTCCTCTTTCTTGACTTTCCCATCGAGATCTCTCATTTTGTCTACCTTTATCCTCTCCGTTGTGTTCATGATGGCTATGCCCAAATGTGGAAGGAGAGGGTGAGTGATGTGAAGAAGGGGAAGAAGAAGGCGAACCATCGCCATGATAATGTTTCTTGCCTTCTCTTCGGCTGCTATGTCCCCGATCGTGGTGATGATCTAAGTGCCCGTCCTTAGCATGTGTCATTCCTTCTATGAACAGTTGGTGTTCACGGGCATCAGAACTAGGGATATGTATCGTTGATCGTAGGTTCTGATACCCTACCTCCTCACTTTCATTAAGAGGGGGAACATCTCTTGATAGTGAACCAGTTATAAATGGTTCACCATCTCTAGTTTCACCAAGGACGTGCGGGACCTCTTTGCCCTTCAATAATGTATGTTGGCTCTCCTGCCTTGTGTCCCTCATACGTTGTGCTTCTGTGGGATAGTAATCCCTTCAATCAAAGTCTTCTACAACGTATTCTACATACAATTCTATCATGCCAATCTATGCCAAAGCATGGAAAAGCATGTTAGGGACTGACCAATCTAGGGGTAACATGATGTTACCTTGCAAATCTCTCCATCACAGCTGTTCGTCTTGATGGAGGATAAAGGTAAAGTTTGGAATATACTCATTGGGATGAGTATAAACTATCTTGTATTGTTTAGGACTTGGCTGATTTTGGCTATGTGTTTTTGACTACCGACTATTCTTTGTATTATCCTTAGGTGGTGAGTTGCTCTTGTTCGAAGAAGACATTTTTATCGATGTGCTAGCTCACTGTTATATATAAATCTTTCTTTAATTATCCTAAGGGTTCCTTTAGGCTTCCAACAATGTGAGTGATATCCTTATGTTCTATTTAGCACACAAACACTTAGTCCCTGGCAATGGCGCCAATGATGATTGGCGAGGTACCCCTACACTCAACCATACGAAACTAGCGTAGCACGCACGATCCGGTCGAACTCTACAAACTAAGTGCCTACACACCCCATGGAACACTTGGGGTTAATCATTCGTTGTCTTCCCAGACTTACTTGTGGTTGTCATGGTGTATGGTTAAGTAAGTCCGAGGTATATGATTTTTATAGTTTTTTATGTTTTTCTCCTATGTTATCGAGGTGAAGGGTTGAGAAACTAACTAAGTCTAACTAATGGCTAAGTCTAAATTACCTAACGTCAGCATCCGTTCCCACTTACCGTACACACCCTAAACCGATGCAATCGTGGCTACCAAATGTTAATCATTGCTGGGATCACCATGTGTAACGCACGTGCTCGAAGTGATCGTACTGAGGCACTTAACTAGGAGGAAAGGGTTGAGAGAATCTAATCTAGCCTAAGTGCGATGAGTAGTCGATTCCTTGACTAACCGTACACATCTTGGTGCACGACTACCACTAGGATTACCAAGCACAGATCCTGAATACGCCACTGGGTTACCAAGTAGTCACACTAGATGCTCATAATCAAGTCGTACTCATACCGCGTTGCGATGAGCAGCCGATTCCTTGACTATCCGTACACATCCTTAGATGCTTGTAATCAAGTCGTACTCATACTGCATTCTAGGAGTTTAAGGATGAGAGAGAAAACAATAAATAAAATCCTATTCCATGCATTGCAAGGTTTATCCAGGAAGTTTGTCTGTATTGCCATACACAACTTGTGTTTAGGTACAATCTTGTTCGAATAAAGATTCGTTTACTTTAGGACTCCTACTGCGGGCACATGGAAAATATTCTATCTCTAGAGTGATCAAACTACCAGAGTTTCCCTACTTCTAACTCAGGATTGGGAAACAAGGGAGAGCTACCTCTTATTTATAGATATGGCGATGGACCACGATATCGCGTACGCGACATCATAGGGGAAGACACGATATCACGTATGCAATATCGCATGGGATGCGATATCGCGGCCTATGCAAATCACGTCTCGTCAATAATCAAAACCCTCTGAGACAAATATATGTTGAAAATGTCTTTCAAGAAAATCATTAATAATAAGAGCATCGAAACTAATTTGACCATAAACTTCCATAACATCAATAATAGGTAAATTACTTTCACCTTATAAGAATTTAAAATTCTTTATATGGTTTTTCTTCTACTTTCAACCAATTAAGATAACTCTTAATGAGAGCACTCTTAGCATTATGCACATCCTACTTTTTTTTGACTAAATGAACATAAGCAAGTTGTTGTTGAAGTTTAATATTAAAGAGATCATTATGTAAAACAGTGTTGATTTGTTGAATTTCATCATAAAATTTTTTTCAATCTTCCTTTATCGCATGCAACCACCAATCAATCTAACCTAATTTACTAATGGGTCTCATTTCTACATTCCAAAGAGACATCAAAATACCTTTTCTAGAATGATGAGTCGTGCATTGGCTATGTCAACGAGGCCTCGTCGACACAGGGTCTATTTTTTCCTATAAATATGTGCCAACCCACCGTGTTTAGGCATCATTCAATCGTAATTGTAGTGAAGCTCTTGTAGTTTTTCCATTTGAAAGTTAGAATATTTTCCCAAGTGCTTGTAGCAGGAGTCATTAAGTATACGAATCTTTATTTGAGCACTATTATACTTGAGCATGATAGTGCATGTGGCAATAAAGATGAGCTTCTTGATAAACCTTGCAACATTCTGGGCAGCTTAAATATTTTATTGATGCATTTAATGTTTTCAACTATTTATTTAACGTTCCTTAGTAATTAAGTGAGATAAGCTAAATATCGATTAAGTAAACACATAAGTATGACTGCTTTGAGCATGCATATGACATTTGGTAATCCCAGCAGTTCTTAATGCTTGGTAACCCAACAATGTTATATTTGTTTAGGATGTGTATGGAAAGTGGGACTAGATACTTATGTTAAGACTAGTTACATGAGAGTTAGGCAATTAGATTAAAGTAGACATTAAATTACTTCATTCCTTACCCTATTTATTTCAAGTACCAAAACCATAAAATACAAAATGATAAAAATCATGTACCTTAATTACACTTAAACCATACCCTTAAGCTTCACAAGTGTAGTTGGGAAGACAAAAAAATTTCTTAACACCCAGTTCACTTCCTAGAGAACTAGTGCATCAGAAACTATAGAGTCCACGGAATTTAATCATATCACATGTGAATGCTTTGTGATTTGTATGGTTGGGCGTAGGGGCACCTTCACTGCTCATCATTGGTGCCATTGTCAAGGACTCTTTTTGTTTGAAACATGCACTATCTAGGATTAGTGAAAATTATTAATATCATTGAACAAACCCTAAGGTTGACATCATTCTCAAATTATATAGTTACAAAAGCACACTGATATTTTATTTTTTTGCAAAATGTCTTCTTTGCACAGGCATGAAGATGTCAAACCACCAATCCCACAATAGTGTAAGGTTGTATATACTCATCGAGATGAGTACGTACCTGACTTCACCTTCATCCTACACTAGGATGAGTAGCTGTGATGGCATGACATGGAGGGCAACATTGTAATGCCCCTCGATCAATTTGTGGCCATGATGCTACTTCAAACTCTTAAGAAGTTAGGCATCCATGATCTTCAAGAGGAGAAAGTTATGCATGATTATGACTTCTAAGACTACCATCCAACTGACACACAATGTAGGAGAGATTGACATCAGGAGAAGCATCATGAATTTGTCAAGGGAAAATGGTTCACCAATCCCTTGTTCTCGCTAAACCAAGATGATAATGAGCATCCTTTCTTTGGAGGCTCTCAACATGAAAATTCTTTACCCCTAGTTACTGATGATGGGAGTGTGAACTTGAATCTACATTCTAGTATTAAAAATCTATGTTTAGGAAAAGATGGTAGTCAAGGTAGGGGCTTGGACAAGCATCAAGATGATAAGAAACCTAACGAATGTGATTGTAGCAACTAAAGGGAAGTGGATAGATACCATGGTGCTGGCAGTCCTTCTCCCTCTTCATCCTCTTCATCTACATTTTCTTTTTCCTCTTCTTATGGTTTTAAAAAATTCCATAGAAGGAATAATTGTGATGGAGGTGAGCAGAAAAACAATAATACTAATCGCCATGCCCATAATAATCGAAGGGGTAGCAGAGGACATCATCAATGATAATGAGATAATGATGATGATGAGCCTTTGCTAGCAACTCGAAGCATGCTTAACATTGCAAAGGCATGTAAGATCCTAAATAGTCATGTGAAAGATAGTTAGATCAAGCACTTAGACATGAATAATATTCTACGATTTGAGGGGGGATATAACTCTGATTTGCAAAATCATCTACAAGCCTTTCATGATTCCTGCACCTTACAAAACATAGACAATGACTACCAGAAATTGAAGCTATTCCCCAGGACACTTATCAAAGAGGTAGAAATCTGGTACTGATTCTTGGAATCAAAATCTATCTGCCGATGGAGTACAATGCTTGAGCTATTCAATCATAAATACCAAACATACTATAGAGTGTCCAATTTGAGAAGGCAAATCCAAGGCTAGAAACAGGAATACATGAACCCTTGGATTCTACCATGGGAAAATATTATTCTCTCATACATTGATTCCCTAGCCATGATTATTCTCAAAGAGAACAACTCCATCACACCATAAATGGGCTTAGAGCAAAAACCAAAAAAGCTCTTGGGATTTATGCCTAAGGGAGACTATTTGAATTAAGAGCTCATCAAATACAAAGGCTAATAGAGCAAGTAGCAAAAGAAGAAGGTGAGTTTCGGAAAAGGGAAAGTGTAGAAGAATATAATAGGGTCCCTTCCATTAGGAAAAGGGAGTCTGATTCTGTGATGAGGAGGAGTCACCACTTAATGAAATGGTGAACATGAAAACCTTGCCCATCCAAAATTCTGTTTCTGACATTCTGGCAAAGGTTGATAAATTATGGGAATCTTTAAATGAAAAATTCCAAATTGCTATAAAGATTGCTAAAGATTCCAAAGAGTAGAATAGTGATCACAACTACAGGAGGGGAAAGAAGCTAAACGTGCCTACCAAAGAGGTAAGGGCAAAGCTGCTATAGTAGAAGAAGTTATCGAGACAAACTCTGATGATGATGTTGGGTGTGACATTTGTCAATATGAACATTAGAAGAGATGTTGCCCTATAGTGTCACATTTATAAGATTCTTGGGTGTATGCACTGAATCCTCGACTAGCAAGGAGGTAAGCACCCAAAAAATTACCTTATCTTTAAGGTAATCCAAGGCAATTCCACCAACAACATCAAGCTTACTATCCAAGTGGAGCTCCATCATAATCATGTGAGCAATACCAATAGTGGCACCAACCACAATCATAGGGAATGCAACTACCAAGACAGTAGTACCCTTAGAGGCAACCAAATCCATGTGGGTACTATGTTCAACAACCTGTTTCTCCATTAAGTTCGGCCAACCACACCTTATTCCAACATCACTATTACCCTCCAAAGTATCATCAAACTCATTCACCATATAGTTGAGGGGAGCACTCATATCCATACCACCCACTACATTCATCTACACACATCCCTCCACCCTCAACCCAGTTACCTCTTGCTCCATCCATGTAGGGAAAAATTCTACCACAAGCACAACAACGAAATGCTACAAGGGCTATAAATTTACAACCAGCCTTTCAGTTGAGTAGTTCAAATAATCGATCAAAGAAATGATCATTTTTCTAACCCAACAGTCCTCCCAAACCCTCATAACCTAATGTAGTTGGTCATCTTTTATTTCTACCAACCTCATCCTCTACATCAAACACATTCGAGATCCCTTTAAACTAAATGTTGCCTTAGATATGCACTCTGATGTTAACCCATGTTGTCTCCAATTGGATCAAGGCTAGTAACCTTCCCATGAAAAGATCTAACTTGAGAAGTCCTCTTATTTACTTATAGATTTCTAGACATGAGCCATGCAAGGCTCTTCTTGATTCTGGTTTCGATGTTAATCTCATCTCCTACAACATGTACAAGGCCTAGAACCTACCACCTCTCAAGAAGAGCCATATTCATTTGGAATTGGTAGAACAATCAATTAGTATCCCTTTGGGATTAGTGGAGGACATTGTGAACACAATTTGTGGTTGGTCCTATCCTTTCAATTTTCTAGTGATCAAGGTAGAAAATTTCAAAGGTGACTTCCCCATCATTATGGGACGTGCATGGTTGAGCACTACTGATGCATGAATGGGCATCAAGGACCTCTTCTTGGAAATCTCTAAGGAAAATGAATTTGGACAGCTTTAGAAGAAGTTGTGCCAAAGAAAGGTGGTAAGTGGTGGGTCTGCATCAACTTTAGACTATTAAATATGGCAACATTTAAATGTCATTTTTTATTGTCATTTGTGAACCAAGTATTGGATACTATATCTGGGCATTGTTTTTATAGCTTCTTGGATGATTATAGTGGCTATAACCAAATCCAAATTATGCTAAAGGATTAGGCTAAAACAACATTCATGAGTCCTTGCAAGACTTTTGCATATTGCAAGATGTCATTTGGTTTATACAATGCCCTTGTAACATTTCAACTCCTAGTCCTTAGTATTTTTTAACAATAAATTGGTGGTGGGGTAGAAGTCTTTATGACTGACTTCTCTACCTATAGGGCTACATTTGAGTAAGCCCTAGACCGCCTTGAGAAAGTATTGAAAAGATGTGTTGAAACAAAACTTAGGCTCAATTGGCAGAAAATCCATTTAATGATCCAAGAAGGCATAGTACTGGGGCACAAAATTACTCAGAAAGGGATTGAGGTAGACTAGGAAAAGATAAGGGTCATCCAAAAAATCACATGCCAACCAGAGATAGTCAAAGACATCCAATCATTTCTTGGACACACTAGCTACTACCAACAGTTTATATAGAATTTCTCTAAGATCACAAAGCCATTGGTAGAACTTCCAAAGAAAGATGCTCCATTCATCTAGACCAAGAAGTGCGAACATGCATTCCAATAGCTAAAGGAAAAACTTGTAGAAACTCCACTTCTACAAGAACTAGATTCATCCAACCATTTCACATAATGACTAATGCATCTAATTATGCCTTGGGATTCATGCTTACGTAGTTAGATGATAAGAAATATCCATATTACATCCACTATGCAAGCCAAAGCATTGTGGGTGCATAGTTGAATTACACCACAACTGAGAAAGAACTAATGGTAGTGGTGTATGCTCTCTAAAAGTTTAGGCACTATGTGCTTGGCTATAAAGTATTTGTGCACACAGATCATAGTGCCATTTTCTTCCTAATGAATAAGCCAATGGTGAACCCCCGTATCATACTGTGGCTGGTGATCTTGTAGGAATTCGATCTCACAATGGTAGATCAAAAAGGAACTAAGAATGTGGTCGCTGATCATCTCTCTAAGTTAAGATGGGATAACAAAGAGGAGAAGAGATTTCTCTCTGATGAATTTCCAAATGAACTCCTCTTTATAGGAACAATAAATGACTAAATGCCTATATAAACAAAATGGTACGATGACATCCTTACTTACCTTCTCACTCAGGAGATGCCATAAGATCTAGACTTTAGGAAGAAATAACAATTTCTTCATTGGGCTAAGTACTTCATGGAAATCAATGGACACCTTTATAAGGTGTATGCCAATGGTCTGGTTCATTAGTGTGTCCTTGATGAAAACCAATTTTGTGTTCTCCAGGATTCTCATGAAGGCCCTTGTGAAGGCCACTATGCTAGGAGACGCATGAACTTAAAAATTTTGATGGCAGAATACTATTACCTAACAAGCTTCAGGGATGAAACACCACCAAATTTAGGATTTTAGGTCTCGATTGCAAATTTAGCTAAGTGTCAAAACTTGAAAAAAAATTTCTAAGTGTTAAGACTATGCTTCCCACTACTGGGACTACACTCTGGAGCGTAGTCAAAATAGCCTACACAAAAAACCCAAATTTCCAATCTTTTCTAAGTGTCAACAGTAGCTGTAAAATTTTCTAAGTGTCCTAACTACACTCTCCCTATCGAGACTATGCTCTATAGCCTAGTTAACATAGTTAGAACTGAAATGATCAGTTTTGCAAATTTACCAAAGTGTTAAGCTAGAGGCTACTAAGCATAGTTTACATGGAAAAGATAATTTGGCAAATTTTCAAACTCCTAAGCCTATGCTCCCTACTACATTCTAGAGCGTAGTTAGTGTAGACTGCATGAGCACATCATTGCTAAATTTTTCAAAGTGTCAGGGCTATGCTCTCACCTCTAGGACTATGCTCTAGAGCATAGTTAGTGTAGTCTGCACTTAGCCTCATTTTTTGGCAAAGTTTTCCTAACTCCTAGGACTACGCTCTAGAGTGTAGTCATGCAAAATTGTCTACAAAAGCCTCCAAAACTAAGCATCATCCTACATCTCAGCTCCAACATTCCTTCAACAAGTGAGATCAACAAGTTTTGTCTCTTTTGCATCCCCCATTTGCCCCCAAATTGTACCTACACTTGACACCACTCGAGAGAGTGGACAATGTAGTCCCAAAGCATAATCTCCGAAACTACATCGTTTTACATTGTTTTCAGGTACATTGTAGTTTGTTTGGCACTCGCACATGTAGCCTTGGCAATGTAGTCACAATTCAAAAATATCATAGGGTCCACTAGAGCACACCAGCATAACACCATTTGCTTCAGTGGGAGCGTAGTTGGGGCTAGCATAGTTCCAACTGCCCCTTACCATGTAGCGCTCGATCCACAAATCACACTAACCCTAACCCTATAAATACCCCAACACTTCACGTGTTAGGGGTTGGCATTTTGACATTTTGGTTGGCATTTTGAAGTGATCACTTGACGCTTTCAACATTTGGCAAACTCATAGCACACTTAGCATTTTGGGTAGACACCATTGCACACCACTATAGCATCGTTGTACACAGCCCAACATACTATAAACCACCGGAACCTACAAAACACCATGGTAGCCAACCTAGCAGGCTTAGATTTCATGGCAACATCAATTTTTGTAGCCTAGACACCTTAAGACTGTGATTATGCTGCCTATTATGCTTATTTGTACACCATGTACCTCCTAAACTTCTCTTTTCAGTTAACTACACTCCCCCCCCCAATTTGGGACGACCCCACTTTCTCTCTTACTTAAGTTCTATGCATTTTTCACATTTTCTCTTGCATTTTAGCATCCTCCTTGAATTTTTCATTGTTTAAGCACATATTTGCACATTTTTACCCTCATTTTTGCACCTGAAGCCTCAACTACGCTCATCCTTGGGGGCACCATGGACATCGAAAATATCATGCAAATCCTTAACATCTGTTTTGTCATAACACCCACAAGTCCTAGTTCAATTGCCAAGACTGTTGTAGGCACCCTTCCTCTATTTCTAGCAGGCCCTTGTGCAGAAGTAGGGTCAAGATTATGTGACCGTGGACCCCTTGGAGTCCCATTCCAACCCCCAATGTTTTCAATTGCTACAAGGGACACCCACCAATTTGCCTAATCCTGTGAATGTTGTCAACGAGATCATGGGATGCCTACTTGAATGGAGGGTCCTTAACAGTGGTTTCAACCACTATAGCCCTTTAACATATGGGGCATTGACTTCATGGATCACATCACCCCCATGTCTAATGGAAAGGCATACATCATCATAGTAGTTGACTACTACACCAAATGGGTAGAAGTGATAGCCATCACCAATTGTACATCATCCACTACTACTCAATTTGTACAACAAAATGTTGTAAATAGGTTTGGGGTGCCATGTGCATTTATTTCTTAAAATGGAACTCATTTACAGGTGCCATTTTTGAAAAACTCATGCAACGCTTAGGGGTCGAACATAAATGAACAACACCCTATCACCCCCATGCTAATGGTTAAGTAGAAGTCACCAATAGGGAGATCACAAAGATCCTAATAAGGACTGTAAACAAATATAGGAGAGACTAGGGCACAAAACCCAATGATGCCCTCTAGGCCTACCACTCTACATGGATCCCTCTGGGGTCATGTTAATCTATAAACCTAAAAGCCCACATAGAAAGTAGTTGTTCAACATTCAATAAGTGAAACCTTTCCTAGTGCCAAGACAAGCAAGTGCAACTACTACCTCATCGGATGGACAACCACACTTAATATTTTGAATCTCCTCCTTCCAACTTAGTCATGAGGGAGATGGCCATTTGTGCTAATCATCCATATGGCTCCTCAATTTTTCTATTTTTTGTTTTACACATTTTTGTCTTTATAGTTATTTATTTTACACCCTTTTGAACTTCAAAATTTTTCCTATTTTACGCCATGTTTTGGTTTGCAACATTGTTAGTATGTTTTATCTTTCTTGAATATTTTATACTTTCTTATATATTTTATATTTTACTTTATTTTTTGTGTGTGAATTTTCACTATTTTTGCTAATAAAAGTGCTGATTACCATAGGATATAGTACCAATGTTGTTGTTTACTAATGGTGGTTTATGGTTAATGTTGTGATTGTTTATGTCTGGCTTCTATTTTTGAATTCTAATGTCTGATGACTAAGACATGGTTTATTTTTCATGGAACAGGTAGTGATTCCACATCATCTACTCATCCACAACCTCTTTGGTTTTCCTTGTTCTAGAAGTTTGAGGTGACTTTCATTAAATAAACTTTTAATCAAGTTGTAACCTTTGGTAGCTTCCGGAATTGGGAAGGATTCAAAGATTTACATAGGGTGTGACTTCAAGAGGACTCAATACTCTTTGTACCCTTCTACTTACTTGGGTGCTTGAGTGTTTTCATAGACTTCTTATCATTCCATGTCTTCCAATAATAGGAAGTTAAAATAAAGTCTTTGCTTGGTGTGGTTTCCATTTAAAATGACAAAAAAAAACAAAAAAAATGTGATGAGAATTCAAAGCACATCCCTTAGACAAATAAATGGGCTACAAGCATTGGTTATGAGACTAGAAAGACATGTTACCTATGCCCAAAGGCCCCCTCTAACTAAGGCCCTCTATCACTTCTTGCTTTCCTCTCCTCTCTTTATCAAATGGTGGTTGTTCTGTAGGAACACTCTTGTGTCTTGAGGGGATGGATCACTCTTGCAGTGGTGATGCAAAGTCACTAAAAGAGGTTGGTTTTGGTTTGGACTCGGGATGGATCTTCTCAGGTCATTTTAAACACAAATTTTACAAGGGACTTCTTATGACCTCAATTTGGAATTCCATTCCACCTTCTTAGTTATCCATCTATGCTACTCGTAGCTCACCTCACTCCCGATTTCCATGTTATGCCTGATGTCTTAGTTTGATGTGTTGGAACTCTTGTAGATTCTTTCTAGCTGGTCCTTAAATTTTCATGACCATTAATCAATTATGGGGCCCACAGACTCCTTAGTTTAGGTTATGCAAGGGCAAAAAGGACATGTGCCTACTATGGGGAGGACATACTTGCATATCTCTTGGTTTGGATAGTTAAGTTTCTTACCTTTGACATTACTACAATCCTATCTTTCGCATGCTGCATTGTACATTCAACTCTATGCTTCTTAAAACCTTCATAAAACTTCATTCTCCAGTCATTTTCTGAATTTTCCAAGCTCCAACACCTTCTTCTACTATTGTCATCATGTTCATGGCTTTTTCGAGCTTTCATTTAACTCCAATTTCACTCAAAAACTCCTTGTATTTTCAAGTTTGACCAAAGTCAATGGTGATCAACAGCCATGTCAACTAGGCCTAGTCAACATAGCTAACCTCGTCAACTGGGCCCTGTTGACTAGGCCCCGTTGATGCAAAGTAAAAAGTCTATAAATACCACTAAACACTTTGCAATTTTTTATCATTTGCTACACAATAAGAGGGGAGTTTTTTCCATTTTTCAAAGCGTAACACCTTCTAGAGCCAATAACGTTTCAACCATTTGTCCAAATCACTCTGTTCTTTGATCCTGTAACTATTGTAGGTAAGCTCTTTGTCGTGGGGGCCACAAACCTTAAGGTTTTTAATGAAAATTTTTTTATCCCCCAAAGGGTTGTTGAATACATCAATAATGAAAACCATTGATTTTTGGGAGCTTAGCCCTTTCAACAACCTCTGGTATGACTATAATCATTTATCAACATTGAAACAAAAATAATTTAATAATTAAAATTGACCAAATTAGTCATAATCATAACTTAGCTAGGTATAACCTTCTTAACGAGATAAGGTATCCCAATTGTTTCATGTTACACAAAAATTGCTAACCCACACTCATGTTGTGATTACAGATGGTACTAAGGCCAAAACAACTGTAGGAAGGAGTACCCTCTCAATCAAGAGAGAAACAACCTAGAACTAGAAGGGGCCAACAAGAACAAGCCCAGGAATAGGCAGAAGAAACCCATGCAATGGGACCTCTTTAGAAAGAGCCCAAAGTAGAATCTGTTAGATAGATTCTTGAAGAAGAGCCTATAATAGAATAATCGCAACAAGAAGTGGCACTAGGGCTTGCACTGAGACTTGAAGTCATATTAACACAAGCTTGCCTCGACAAAATTAGGCCCTGTGATGTCCAAAGCTCAGTTCTCTAGGAACTAAACTTTAGGCCATTCCTCAACAAAAGGTGAAGACATAATTACAAACCTCTCCCATGTGGCCAATCATCACTTCTAGTGGGAAGTGGTACATGGAAGAGATGTACCTCTTTAGAAACAACAAAAGGGTAGGCTCCATGGTGAAGAACAAGGATATTCAAGTGTCCTACTCGACTGAAGTCATCACGTAGGCTTTTGGGTTGCCTGATTCTAGAACATAATTGGTAGAGCTATCTACGTAGGCTAACTTGAAGACCAAAAAGGAGTGGACCCAGTAGTGTTACAGGGTTGACCATAAGGAGTTTGGTGCATTCACACTGGCAAAACACATATACTGTAAGGTAGCAGCCTATTAGCTCAATCTCATGGTGAGGCCTAGTAAGGTGACTGTCTTCTCCACCTAAGCATGTGCCACTCTAAGCAGGAGATTTTTAGCCAACCTTCCATAATTAATCTATTTAGAGATTGAAAATCATTTCAAAGAAAATGTACATGGATGGAAAACCTTGCATTTTCCATGCCTCATCCAAAAAATTTGCAAAAGGGCAAGGATAATCTACTATGCCAATAACAAGATCAGACATACTCCCATTGCCTCTTGGTCTGATATGATGAAGGACAAGATGCCTACCATGTCCATGTCTAATGAAGAGGAGCAACAACTGCCACCTCCACCACCCACTCAAGAAACAATGTTGGATGCCCGTGAAACCATTGAGTGCTTGCACAAAATTCCAGAAGAGCTCTAGCATGAGTAAGAGTAGCAAGCAAGAATAGGTGGTGGAGATCCATCTGTATATCAACCAGTGATGAGCCACATTAATGAAGTGGCTCAAAAAATTAGTCAGATGGAATGAGGTGGCCTAATATTCTTAGCTCAACAAACACAACTACCCACAAGATCAAATCCTAGTGCCCAAGAGGTGATGATGTCTCTATCTCAACACCATTTATTCCCAGAGATCTCTAGGAATGCCACCTCCTTTTCAATGCCCTTGAAGGAGGAAGAGGGGGCAACTGTACTAGTGATGCAACACCAAGGGTAAGAGACAACTACAAAATTGGTTGCTAACCAAATTGTAGAAGCACTTAACACACCTACGATGTCTATACCAAACATATCTTCACTTCAAGACATGTAGACATTCATAGGAACTATTAATGAAAGATTGAGTGCAGCCTAGCAAAAAGAGTTGTTGGATTGACTGGTGGAGATCAAGCAACCGATTCCAAACATCTTTGATTTTTCGAATAACATTACTGCAACCCAGTTAGAGCTGCTTGAAGCAAATGGCAAATGCATCATCCTAGAAGGGTAACTCAAAATGGCCCAAGCACAAAACCAACACTTGACTGCAGAGGTTGCTAAATTGTGTGCTTGTTTTGCTAATCTCACACTCCTTAGCCTTGCAACAACTAGAGGTGAATCTTTTTAGCAGTTTCAAGACCAATTAAAACCAATTGAGAAGGGAATGGTAATGGCCATCTTCAACATGTCTATAGTAGAAGTAAAAACCTAGTTAGTTCAAAAGGACTTGGTTCAAATGCACCAAGAAAATGAAACACTGACTGTAGAAAACCATTGCTAGTGAAATGTTGATGCAAAAAAACAACAGATGCAAGAATTTATTCATTAATAACAAAAGCAACTTGCTAGAGTGAACAAAAAATTGAGAAAATTGGCCGCAGAGAATCACAATCTATCTATGGAGGAAGTCCATGCCTTATGCCAAAAATCTACCATTGAAATTATTGCCTAGAAAAATGAGGCTCTCAAATTTAAGAGAGTAAATAATTACTACCATGACTAGGTTGGCTTGCAGAAGGAAGTGAATGAGAAACATATCCAAGTGGCTAAGCCAAAAGTAAATGAGGCCCTCTAGTAACTCCAACAAGGAAGAGAGGTGTGGTAGCTCATCATTGATGGGATAGATTCCTACCACAAAGCAAAGATCTACCTGAAGGAGTTGCAAATCGAACAAATGACAAAGTATATGGAACTAGGCAATCTCTAATATGTAAACCTGGTGATGCTAATTACTAGACGAACATGGTCAAAACTCGAAAAGTAGATGGCCAACTCGTACTTGTTATATGAGGCTGAGTTTAAGCACCATAAGGACACTAAACAAAAGCTTGAGATGGTAAACATTGAACTCAAAGTTCTCAAGGCATGATTCACTGATCAACAATCAACTATTGAGAACCTAGTTAGAAGAATGAATGATTACCAGGAGTTGCAAAATGCAATCAAGGCATTCGAAATCGAGTGCAAACAATTCACTACTTGGTTTATCAATGCTAAGTAGTTATTCCTAGCAATTCCCTATCCTTGGGATGTGTCCATTCTAGCCCACATTGGTAAAGCTATGTGGATCATGCATGATCCCATGAATAAGGAGGAGAAATTAAAAGCCTTGTTGGATGCTTTTTGCTTCCCACTAGAAGTTGCAATAGTAGCTAGACAACCACAACAACCTCGACTATCGCATGTGCTTGAAGTTGGAGAAGGTTTATTGGAGCCTCTAGTACCTGGGACCATGTGATCTTTTCAAATAGTCTTCATGACATTAAAGGACATGCTATTTGATTTTTTTGTGTTTAATTTTGTGTCATGAACACCCCAATTTATAATTCTATTGATCCATACACCTAGGCACTTAAGTCTGTCATGTAGTCTTGTTGATTCATGTGCTAGTCAATATCCCATACCTTCCTAATTTTGTAAAGAACTCATGGATGAGTTTTCATTTAGTCATGGGGGTATGATGAATCACAAATTACCTGTGTCAACTAGGCCCTATTGACTGGGCCCCATTAACTAGGCCTTGTTGCTGCATCATTTGATGCATTAACATGGCCCCATCAATGCAAGGTTTGTTCTTGCCTATAAATATGTGCAACCTATTGTGTTTAAGCATCATTCATTCATAGTTGTAGCGAAGCTCTTGCAATTTTTCCATTTGAAAGTTAGAATATTTTCTTGAGTGCCCACAACTAGAGTCATTGAGTGTACAAATCTTTATTTGAGCACTATTGTACTTGAGCACAATAGTGTGTGCAACAATAAAGACAAGATTCTTAATAAACCTTGCATTATTTTGGATAGCTTAAATAATTTATTCATGCATTTAATGTTTTTAGCTATTTATTTAACATTCCTCAGTAATTAAGTGAGATAAGCTAAATAGTGATTAAGTCACATAAGTATGACTGCTTCGAGCATGTGTATGATGTTTGGTAATTTCAAAAGTGCTTAACACTTGGTAACCTAGCAACGTTATATGTGTTCAAGATGTGTATGGCAAGTGGGACTGCATACTTATGTTAGGACTAGTTACATGATAGTTAGACAATTAGATTAAAGTAGACATTAAATTACTTAATTCCTTACCCTATTTATTTCAAGTACCAAAACCATAAAACACAAAATGATAAAAATCATGCACCCCAGTTACACTTAAACCATACCCTTGAGCTTTACAAGTGTAGTTGGGAAGACAACGAACATTCTCAAAACCCAGTTCACTTCCTAGAGAACTAGTCAATTGGAAACTATAAAGTCCATAGAATTTGATTGGATTGTGCGTGAACGCTTTGTGATTTGTATGGTTGGGCATAGGGGTGCCTTCACTGCTCATCATAGAAGGAGTAAGAAATAAAGATGCATTCACACAAAAAAACTCATAAAGTTAAATTGGAGATTTAATACCAAATTTGAAATTAAGATAAATTGGAAAATGATTTGAAAGCATTGCATCTTTATGAATTGTAACCTTTCCATCACAAAACCAAGAAGAATAATTGAAAAAATAAAATCGGTTAAGTCTTTTAAAAATCTATTCATTACCTTCATGAAGGTTAAACTAGGTAAACCAATCATCACAATGAACATTTGATCTAGTAGGATTAAAAAGCTCTTGGCTTGCAAGCTAAAAAGAAACTCCACCAATTTTATTGTGAGAATTTTTAATCATATTAAAATCACCACAAAAATCCAAGGAATGTTAGGCAAACTTTATAGAAGAAATTGCTATTGAACAAGTTTATTTGTAGAAGTAGTAGGAGCATAAATATTACAACTACCTAAAGGACTTGAAGCATCTTGAAGAATAACCCATACTACAAAATTATTTTTGCCATGAGGGATAGTATTTTTAGACAAAAAATGATTGATAATGAGAGCTACACGACCTCGACGAATATTATGATTAGTAGATAATACTGTAGAATTTTAAAGAATATTGTTATTATCCATGACTATATCTAAATTGGAAATCTTAATTTCTTGAAGAAGAATAAAATTAGGAACTAAATGTTGCATGCAAAGAAAAACATTAACAATTTTAGTCTAAAGTCTATTAGTAAGACCTCAGACATTCCATGAAAAGATTAACATATGATGGAGGGAGAGAAGGCCCCCATCCTATTAATAGAGTAAACATTCTTAAAAGAAATTATGTCCATATCCAGTCCAATAGTTGTAAATGAATTATTAATAATTAAAATATCTTAAAGATGTTAACTATTTTGATGATTTGACATATATTTATCAATAGATATGCTTCTTCAATGTTTTTTATTATTAAAAACGATTTGAAAATCTTTTCAATCAAGAATAGGATTCTGTGAAATCTTAGGAGCATATATTTGTTTCCCCTTGGTCATTGAACAATTTTTTGAAATTGATTTCATCAAAACCTTCCTTGAAGACACATTTTGTTAACTAGTAGTAAAAGAAAGGGGTGGGCTAATTATTGAAATGTTAGCAAAAGAAATCATTGTAAGATTTGTGACATCAATAGAAAAAACCTTAGCAAAATCTTTAACATTAGCAAAAGAAACCTTAGTAGCATTTACAACAACTTGTTGATGTGTTTGCATTGCCTTGTTTTGTAGCATAAAAGGACATGAATCAAACATGTGATCCTCATGATGGAAATAGTGGCATGCCTTTGGAAGATTGTAATAAACAATATTTTGTGCATAATCAATCATGCCAGCCTATAGAGGAGTTTCTCAATTAAGCAAATCAACATTCACTTTAATCATATATCAAATTCTGCAAAAATCACTAGCTACAACAAGGGTTTTAGAATACTTAATTAGGTGAATACAAGAGATAATCCTTTTCAACTTTTTCAAAAATTAATGAAAGATTCGACAATTCAACAAAACAAAAAAAATATTTGAAATTCAAGAGATGCTAGATTAAAAGAGGGAGTCCACTTTTGAATAATCAATAAAGCATGACAGTAATTAAAAATACTGATATCACTGACCTTAGAAACCATCATCGAATCAAAAAATTTTACCAGCAAAAAAAGAGTTTGACAAATAACATGCATGGACAACATCTAAACCTTGATCTTTTAAAACCAAATTTAAATGATTCAAAAAACTTGAGGAAGCAAGTAAATAACCCATTATGTGCATGTAAATACATGTTCCAAAAATTTCTTAAGTAATACATTCATATAAATCATCATGCAATTCATATAAATCACTAACTGAATCTGGCTATGTTGCACATGATATCAATGGAAAACCCCTTGCTATCTCATATCAATGCAAAAACCCTTACCACAAAAACCCTCACTATTAGAACACTTAAAGCCACAGAAACCCTTGCTTCATAACCAAACAAGTCTATTGTTTAAGCAAAGAAAATTTTGTAGTCTCATAGATTGAGATGAAACTAAATTTTTATTACATTTGTAGACCCTCATAGATCTATTAATCTATTAGATAATAAAAGTATATATATTATGATCTTTTCATAATATACTAATATATTAAGTCATGGACTATAAATTAGTTCAATTTAATCCTTCCAAGAAGGATAGTTATCTTTTAATAGGAGCTTCACATTACAAAACCATAAGGACTTTCATCTATTTTATTCATTTTGATTGAACCTTACTTTGATTCCATGTAAGATTGATTGTTAATTATATCCCAAAACATGTTCAAAGAAAACAATACAAAATTAAAAAAGATAATGTTTAATGCTAAAATTACAAATAGAATATTAGTACCCTAAAAGTAATGTTCTTTATTTCGTAGGACAAGGTCATTACATGTGATGGTTTTCTTGTTAGGGAGGTTGATAAGCGGCAAGGTACCTCTGTGCTCAACCATACAAATACAAGCATGTACATGTGATCCAGTCAAACTCCACGAAGTGACTAGTTGTGGTACCTAAATAGTTATACATTGATCATAGTTCATTGTCTTCCCACTTGGACTAGTATTTGCTTTGTCACGTATGGTTTAGACCAAAGTGAGGTGTATGATGTGATCCCTAATACTATGCTACTCCTAAGGACAATAAGAGATAACTCGATTAAGCTAATTAAGCTAATGGGCAATAGGAAATAAGATCTAAGCTAGCCTAAGTACGATGAGCATCTGTTCCTAATCATGTCTATACATCTCGGACTTCGTGTACTACTTCTAGAATTACCAAGCGCACATCACTTGAAGCACTACTCGGTACACTACTGGATTACCACATAGTTACAGTTAAATGTTTGTGATTAATGCATACTCATTTTGTGTTAATAATAGGAATAGTAAATGACAATAAAAGAAATATTAACTAAGAAAATAGCAATAAATAATCAATAATTAAAATAATTAAAAGCTAAGTGAATGCTACAATGATGGAGTAATCTCAATCTTTATTGTCGATCGTGTGTGTGTCCAAGTACATCACACTCGAACAAAGGTTCTGTACAATTACAAGCATCAGACTATGAGCATGCACTGGGAAAGAACACTAAAACTGACTATAAGAACTGAAAACTAAAAATCAACAGAAAGACTAACTAAAGACTCTCTTGCTGTGCACCTAAGTGCTGTATTTATAGGCTAACACAGGAATCACAATATCGTGTATACGATATTATGTCCAGGCTGTGATATCACGTACCTGATATTAGAGCCTAGCAAACCACGATTCATCATACCCCCATGATTGAATAAAAACTCATCCTTGAGTCAAACAAAATAAGGAACAAGTTCATTCGATTACAACAGTGGATAGGTATGGGATTATTGAATGATCATGGATTGTTTAATTCCACAGTGTGGGATTAGACAAAACAAAATTTGGACACCAACACAATAATAAAAAACTTGCGAAACTCATGTGGTTCTTGGTGGTGCTGGCTCCTCCATGAGCGTCTTTCCTTTGTCTTGTGCTCCAGCCTTTTGAAATGGATACCTTTGAAGAAGCACCTAAATTTTTTCCTCTTCTATCTGAGAATCATGAGCCATCTATGCTAATGTTCCAATGTTTGATGGAGCTAACACTTCCCACAGACACAGTAGTTGCGGGAACATTTGATTGGCCTTGAGATACCATGCCTCAAATAGCTATTGTTCCTCTTCATAGGCTCTGGCTTTTTCTTTGAGTTCTTGGTAATCTGTAAGCCATCAAGCCAAATCTATTGCTACATCTTTTTAACCTTAGTAGCTAGCCTTTAACACCTCTAATTCAGAGTTTGCTACTTCTAATTTTTGCAATGTCTTCTTATGTTCTGCAATCTCTGTCTCATATTTAGCATAGGTGGTAGCTACCTACTTCTTGAGCTTAGTTCTTGGGTGCCCTACTATTAACATGATTAAGTTGGCATACCATAGATTTGCCAACTCCATGTACTCTGTTAAGTCTTGAATCTGCAAGTCTCGACTTTTTAATTCTTCTTGGTGGATGAAGGCATATGTATCCAGTATGGCTTGCCAATCAGTGTGTTGAGCACTAAAAGAATTAATATGGGCCTTAGCCATATGAATCTCCATTTCAATGATTTCCTTGTACATTCCCACTTGGTCATGGAAGTGCTCTTTTAACTTCTCGTGCTTGTTGGCCTAATTTTGCCACACACTTATTTCTATGGTTGTCTTTTGTTGGATGGCGTGGACCTCCTTCATGGAAAGGGTTCTATTCTCTCTAGCCAAGCAATTCATGTCTTGGTTAACCCGAACTAGTTGTTTTTGCATTTGTTGACAACTTTCTTTGGGAACATTCTTCTATTTCTCAACTATTGTCAATTGAAGATTTTTAGCACCAAGTAATTTATTTTCCTCTTGTAAGGCCTTCAAAGCTTTAACATGTGCATATGTCTAAGCTTGTGCCTTTGAAGAATCCCAATCAGCCTGTTCCTTTTCCCTTGCCACCTTTTTATTTTCTTCCAACAATTTATTCAATTGCTCAGTTCTAAAAATGTCTAATTGGTCAACTATGATAAATTGGGAAGGATCCCGTCATTCAGCTTATAGGGTGACAAGTTTTCTTTGCAATCTTTGCAACTCTCCTTCTGCATGCTCAGCCTTAACTTCAACCATGACCAATTTTCCTTTGGTGGAAATAAGATCTGATTGTGCTATGGTGACATCTTGGGGAATGTCAAATAAGGATGTCATAACTTTTCCTATTTGCAGCAAGTGATCCAAAGCATCCTCATGTTCCGTAGGAGTCATTGAGGGACTAGCCAAAGCTTGAGCATCACGTGCTTCTATGAAATCTACCGATGGCACAACAAGAACGTCAAATGATTCTTTGATGTGGTCTATGACCACCTCTACTATGCTTGTTGCATCCTAGTGCTACATGACCACCACCGTGGCTCTTTCACTAGTTTCCAACCTGACCTGGAAAGATGCAGCATTTCCAAAGATTTGCTAAGACCATTGGGATTCTTCTCCTGAAATCAATGAAATATGTCCACTTGTAGGGTCAGCTAAAACAGTGGGCTATACGACATCATCAATGACCTTGAATAAGTTTTAGGCATCATGGCTTTCCCAACTAACTGTCTAGGTGATTTTTCGAAGATGACTAATAGATGGTCGATAGTCTTGTTGTGGCTGTGGTGATTATTGGACTTGCCAACTTATGGGTTGTGTGTTGGGCCTTGCTTCCTGTTGTTGGTTGGGTCCTACCGTTTGAGGCGTAGTGGGCCCAATCGTTTGCTCTTCCTCTCGTTCTAACTACTCACCAGCATCTTTCCTAGGCATCAACTATTTGAGCAATTCAACATATGAAGCGTTTTGGGCTTTTCTAGGAACATCATTTGTGTAGCCCAAGATCCTGTCACATCTACAAAACTTCTTGATATGGCAAGGGAAAGGCAAAGAAAGCTTCCCTATCTTCCTTTCTTTAGACTACCTTAATATCCCCATCAGATATAAATGGGGTAGATTCGCATTAAATTTTTCCATTAAAATCACACTGCCTCGCACCACATAAGTAGATAATCTATTTAAACCTTTGATGGGGAAAAGGTGATAAGTGTCAATCTTAAAGTAGATCCTCTTTTCTAGGGTCAATTCTCCATAAACTTTATTCTCCTTGTCGTAGGCCCATTTCAACCATAATTTCCTTGCATTTGCATCTAAGTGAGTGGACAAATGAGTAACTTTTGATCCCTCATTTGGAAGATTTAGGACCTCTGCAATGGCCTTTGCAGAAAAATCAATGGAGACACCACCTACATTGACAATGATGCCTTCCTCCTTGTCGTGCCAAAATTGATATGTTTCACCCAAATACCAATCACTACTCTTTAAGAGGATGGGCCATAGTGGAGATGCCTTTAGTTGAGTAATACTAGTTCAGGGGCAAACTCAATAAAAGGCCCAAAATTGAGCTCCACTATCACAGCTACAAGGATGGGCTTCTCCCAAATGGCTTGGAGACATTTAGGGGACAGCATAAGATGTTGCCCTAGTTTCAAGGCTCTAATGTCGTCACCTTCTACATGGCTAGATTGCACTAGTGCATGGGTTTCTTAATGAATGCTGAATGAGTGGGCCTCCTGCTCTGCATGTTCTACTCGAGGTTGCTAGCCTCTGCCTTCTCTCAAGCATTTAGTTGCACCTTGAGAAGGTCCTCCTTGCTATCCTCTTTTAGGGGCCATCTATAAACATACAAAGATTGATTGTTAGTAAGGTTATTTAAAGAAATTTAATTATCTCATACCTTGCTCATTACCTGTAATAAATGTTTAATTCTTTGCTTAGTGTGATTCTAGAGTTAGAAATTTTTCAAGGATGTTGCCCTAAAAGTTTAATGTTGGACCTAATCTATTTAGGTGACTCATATAATAATTTAGATGACTTGGGTAAAGGATGAAAATTAGTTTGGCATGAATTTTTAATGGTACTTACCCCTATGGTATCCTTTCAGCAATAGAAAATTTTGAAAAAATTATCCACAAGTTCTATGCTACCCCTCCTCCACGACTAAGTTAAACACTTCAAGTTTAATTATGTTCAATTGGAAAAGAAATCAAAGCATCAAAGAGAGAAATATTGAAAGTTAAATTTAGACTTGCAAATCACGAAAAATTGTGGAATAAAATTTGAACAACTCCCCCCACGTCAATTGTTGAAAATGATGTGTGTAGTGTGCAGGGGTCCCACGTATATACTTTTTATAGACGCGATATTGAGTATGCACTATTGTATACCCAATATCGCGTTAGACCCGATATTGGGTACCTGATATCGCATCTCAACTAGGATGGGGTACTTAGTAGAATTAATGATTTTTCAAGTTTTAGGGCTAAAATTGAAGGATTTGAGGTAGATTCAAAAGGTCTGGGGTAAGGGCAAGTGGAAATTGAGGCACTGAAAGTGTGATGAAGTTGAATCATAAAATAAACTTATTTGAAAAAGATGAGAACAAAGGACATGTAGTGGTTCTAAAGAACATTCAATTAAAATGATAATAAAGGAAAGAATGGATTTGGCAATGGAGTACTTGGAGGATATAAAATGATGTGGTGATGTGCAACAAGTATAAATTACAAAAGGCACGCAAGTGGGTCCTCCCCAAAGTAGGTTCCAACCTATAATGCCCTTGTGTAACCACGTCTTAAAATGTCCGTAGGCACTAGAAGGATTAAATGCAACCTGCACTTCTGCAACAAAACACACACATGTTAAGTACCACTGCTATATGAGGTATGAATTCTATGAAACACAAGATACAAGTTAGAAGTACTTAGACCATGAGATGAGATGAATTGTAGAAGGGATTGCAGAGATTGGGGGGTGAGGTAACTTGCCTGGGGCATAATGAATCCTACGTGTTGTGCATGATTAAAATATGATTAGCCTTTCGATCCAAGATCAAAACCAAGTCCATACCTCTTATCAGTGACATCACATTGTTTCATCCCAATGATAGACAACCATAAGAGCATCATGATAGCAAGGTGTACGATCAGTTGGAATTTTGCACAAGGGAGAAGTGATTTGAATTTGTTTGCAACACATTTTTCTTGTGCTTTTCTTTTCTACTTCATTTCTTTCTTTTCTTCTTACTTTCTTCTTCTTTTCTCTCTCTCTTCTCTCTTTTTTCTTCTTTTTTTTTCTTTTGGCCACTTTTGCACTTGGTCTTTCCTGAGGGTAATCTAAAGAAGCTAACAACCTTTAGGCATGGGTGCATGTCTTTCTAGTGGAACCCCCCTAGAACAGCATTGCATTCCTTTCTTAAGTGCCTTTATTACTACTCTTACTCCCATTGTTCGTTAGATCTACAAGAATCTTAGTACAACCAAGTTGCATGATAGCACATATAGATGTCACCAAAGAGAATCCATAAGTCCCCTTGATGTTAAACCCTTGTCATTCCCTCTTAGTTTGTCACTCTTCACTCTGGGCATAATGAGTACAAAGTTACTTTAAGTTTTGCTAATAATAAGAATATCATCATACCTAGAGCAAGAACCTCTTATTAATAGAATGGGTGGGTGGATTTTGTGGGCTCACTATCCAAATAATTAGTCACTTGTGACTCAATAACATAGAACAACACCTCAACTGACTAGTTACATGATTATTTTATTCACAGATGAGATTACTCACAAAAGATAAAACGAGAAATTAGAAAACAAAAAATTGTAAAACCAAAGAAAAGAAAAAACATTTACTAATTCTGCTTGTTGAATGCGGGGTATCCCCCATGACTAAACCTTTGATCATGGCGAGAATTAATAAATGGAAACTTAGGATCCATGCATGTTGGAAATATTAGGGTCCGATCATATCCAAACCACTAGGTGTCTTTTGGTGTAGTGGCAAGGACATACCCAAATTGGGATTCACACACTTGATTAAAGTAAGAATAGTAGGGTAGATTATAAGATGTAGTCATGTGGTAAGAAGTTGACCCACTATGGCACCCATGACCATAAGATGGTATGTAAGGATCAATATGTTTCCTCGTGTTGTTATATTCATTAGGCTACATGGTTGTTGGAGTATTAATTGGTGGCTTGGATAAGGTAAGAGGTGTTAAGTTTGAAGGGGAAGGTGCATCACTGTGTTGGGCTTGTGCTGAGTTGGAGGATGCAGTGGTTTTACAATCATGTTGTCTCTTTCTATGGTCATGCCTAAAGGAAGGATGCTTTCAACATTATGGAGGACTCCCACTATTGTTGACAGTAGCAACGCAAGTAATGTTTGTTGGTTGGTGCTGTGGTGCAAAACCTTCTAGTACAACTGGTGGCAATGTAGAAGGAGGTGAAGGAGGAGAATATTGAGAGTAAGGAGGAGTGTAAGGAACATGAGGTGGTGATCTCGCAGTAGAGGACATGGGTTGATGATACTCGGGGGAGTGGTAATGACGAGGTGAAGTAGAGGATGTTGATCCAATTGGAGAAACATGGTGTTAAACATAATAAGCACTTGGTTTTAGGTGATATGAAGGATGTGGCTAGTTTGGCGATGGCCTCCCCCATGACTGGTGGTTTTTCCACCACGGTTGAGCACAATACTTTTGTACAAAATTTGGATGTAGCATTCCTCCCCAATGCTCACGTAGATGTGAAAACATTGGGCATTGGCCTCTGGGGTGATTGTACAGGCAAACATCACATTGATACTTATGATTTGTGGTTGAGCGCCTATCCTCATTTTCTTTAATCCTTCTTTCTGATGGTTGAATGATGCTCTATCTTTTTTCTAGGTTTGGTATCCTCTATTTGTTTTGGTCATCAAAGTTATCTTGTGTGAGGCTCCCTCTAATAAGGTTTGCATATTCTCCACATTTTTCATGTACCCACTCCATCATCTTGTTGATCTTTGCCTTGATTTCATCTAGCAATTTTAGTATTGGCAAAGGTGGGGATAGTTTCACCTCCTCTAGGTGAGTTGATTTCTCCTCTTCATAATTATGGACCTTTGTTATTTCAAGAGTTTGGTCTTGTTGAGATTTTTTAACATTCTCCCATTTGGCTATTTCTCCTTCTTCTTTTGCTACCCACTTAATAAGCTCTTGGAATTCATGGGTTCGTAGTTTATATAGTTGACCTAGGGCATACATCCCTAGGGTCTCCCTTGTCTCATTATGGAGCCCATCCATGATGTGATACATTAGCCTTTCCTTGGAGAACCCATGGCCTGGGCATTCATTTAACAAAGAGTAATATCTTTCTAAGGCCATGTCCAAGGGTTCATGTTGTCTTGTTTCCACTCTTGGATTTGTCTCCTCAAGGTCGACACTCTTACATAGGTTTGATATCTTTCGTTGAAGAGGTTTACCATTGTAGGCCAATGGTGAATTGAATTTGGTTTTAAAGACTTGTACCACATTTTTGCTTGGCCAACGA